>VXAL01008756.1:0-102756 GCA_013399475.1 Chauna torquata
TGGAAGTGAGGCTGACTGGCCTGGGGAGTTGAAGGTTGGGATAAAGACTGTGAACTGGAGTTATTTTGTAGAAAGAGCTAAAGAGACAGGAGAGCTGGAAAGCAAGGAAGAAGGGAAGGCTCTAAGAAGAGCATTAGTGTCATAATATTCAGGCTGTCGATGGAAAATACTTTCTCACATCCTGATTGTGAATTTGATATCAGAATATGAATGTTAGTGAACAGTTTAATTCATGTATAAGAGTCATTGTGATTTCTGTTCTTCATGTCTGTAAGTGGTCTTGTAGATGAAATATGTGGAATAGGAAATTTTAGATCTTAGACGTTCAGTCTTCTCTGTGGTCTTAATTTGAGATGCATACTTCAGTTACTGTATTTATTTTAGTCAACCTCTTATTACTGAATTAGTAGATCTACTATATGTTTTCAGTATGTGTCTCTTGAGATGTTGATGGACTGTGAAAGTTAATAAATTTGGTGTATTTGAATATTAAAATGTGAGAACAAACTTAGAGCCAGTAGTCTCAAGAGATGCAATAATAATAATAGATTAAGTACTTCTGAGTGAGAAAATAACAGCTAATGTAGGAAAAGCAACTTTGTCAAGGGCTGTAAAGTAAGATAATGATTCCTCTTGCTTTAGTTCTAGACAGCCATCTTTGTCAGAGAAGAAGATACCTGAACCTTCACCTTTAGCCAAGAGAAAAGCCTATGAGAAAACGATGGAAAAGACAAAGGCAAAAGAACAAAAACTGTAAGATTCTCTTAAATTTATTTTCTCTGAAATAATTTAAACTGTGGGTATACCTTCTTGAAAAATAAGTCTGTATTTTCTATTTCTTTAATTTTAGGACAGTTTTTTATTGTTGGCAATGAAATTATTATTTATCGCTCAATTTCCGTGTGTGTGTATTTTTTTTTTTTTCATCAGAGTATTTTTCTATACATGAATAGCTCTGGACCAGAGCTCTGAGAATGTCCTCTGGAGCATTTGCAAATGATTTTTTATTTTTTTTAAATTGTTAAATGGAAGTCATCAGTTTCTTTAAGAAACTGCAGTTAAAGAAGAACTTCTTCATTTCACATGTGATTTTTCTGCTTGGAGCTTCCATTGTTATCAAGTAAACTTTGAACATTGTGCCATCTTGCAGTCTGCAGCAGTTTGTAGTCTTAAGTTTATTACCTTCTCTGGGAAACATCTGTAGCCAGCATTATAATTTTATTTATTTGATTAAGAAAAGAGGATCTAACATTTGAGGCATGTTGCATTTAACATCTCTAACCATCCACAGCTTGTTAAAGAAGATGTTCTTTTTTTCTTGTAGCTCAGATTCTGGAACCCCAGAGGCTAGTCTGTCACCTCCTACTTCCCCACCAAGCCGGCCCCGTAATGAAATGAATGTTTTTAGTCGTCTTACTGTTTCTCAGGGAAACACATCAGTTCAGCAGGATAAGTAAGTCACAGAGGAAAGCCTAAGCCTCTGACCAGGGAGTTGCAAAGTGCATTTAAGTTACCAGTGTAGAGGAGACATTTCTCCTGTTTTCGTGTATTTTTCAAAGAAAATACTTAAAATCTCCATGAAACTGCTGTAAAAATTCAAGAAAAACAATTTCCTGCTGAACCTTGTTTCCTATTTTCTAGGCTATGTCTGGTACTTGTAGTTTTAAAGCCTTCAACTGTGACAGAAAAGAACTGTAGAATTCTTAGATATGTGTATATTTGTGTGTGTGTTTACACTTGAAAGTAGGATTTAGCTAATGAGGTAGGAAATTGTGCTTTTGACAGTGTTTCAGTTATTCCAGCTCAGAGCACAGTTACAATAGCACCCTGGAGGATGGAGTGTTGAAATGGCTAGAATGCAGTTGTTTAGAGATTATCCAAATTATTGCACAGACTGACATTAGGATGTGATCTGGAAGAGCAGATGATATTGATACCTCTTTTACAAGAAATAGAGCTTAGTTTCCTGGCATGTTAGGCATCTGTTTCTGCAGGAATTTTAGTCCAAATTGCAGCAGCCTGCAGCTGAACAGAATCTTTACTGCAGGTTTCAGTACTGATCATAGTGCCATGCAATGCTTATGAACCACAACTGAAACTTGGAATAAGCGTCTGGTTCAGACTATAGCAAGATGAGAAATAGGTCTCTTCCCACTATTTTTTTTCCTTTTATAAAACTTTTTTTTTCCCCAGTGGCTTGCAGAGTCACCACGTGCCAAGCAGTAACTTGCAAGGCTTGTAATAGTTTAACTGCACTTGTAATTTCTTTATTTTAGCTATGTTATCTTATTGCTAACTCTCGCTTAACCCTTTTCATTTTCTTTCAACTGGCTTTGAAATCAAGTGGAAACTGCTGAATCTACTCAATTTGAGTTAAAAATGAAGGATCTCTTATGACATATTGCAAATGTTCATATCTGGGGGGTGTCTTTTTCTTCTTGTGTCTTGTTTTTTATTTTTCGAAACTCTTTTTGAAAAGGAGAGGTGAAGGACTTTGAAGTAAGGATAATTTGCAAATTGCTTTTCCTATTTCAGCTATCAACACATTTAATATTTATATTTTTCAGATTAACATTTTACATCTTTCTTCTACGCTTAACAGGCATTGATGTTCAAAATTTTTTTTCCTTTTCATATTTTCAATAAACATTACATTGCAAAGGTTATATTTTGTATCCATCTTCTCCTTTTACTTTGTTGCCTTTACTTCTGTAAGAAAATGTTGGGGAAAGAAGAAATGTCTTAGCAGGTGTTACCCAGCTTCTTGGTTTAAGACAGTCTACCAGTGCAACTTACTGCTAAGAGAGCTATTTTATGATTTTTTTTCCCCCAGTATTACCATGGGTTTCAGGTATACCCTGAGCAATGCTGCATACTGTATATGAATTTGCATTGCTTTTCTGAATTGGCCATGCTGTTGTTTGTTCTTCTCATACGGAGGCTTTACTTTGCTGCTGATACCTATATTCTTTCTCCTCACACTTCCACCACTGTTGACTGTAGGTCTGATGAAAGTGATTCCTCTCTGTCGGAGGTACACAGGTACTCTCTCTTTCTCTTTTCTGTTTTCCTGGCATCTCTCACTGAAGTTATTCCAGTTCTTAGGAAATTTCATTTTGCTGCATGAATTTTCCTGATACTTGTGCACTGTATAATTTTTTCTTTTGCCAGAAGTTTAAAAATTTGAGATTTGGTCAAGCATGTCTACCCCTCCCCCCCCTTCTTTTTAGGGTGTTCTTTATCATTGTTGAGCATGTCTTTTTTTTTTTTTTTTAAGTGAAGTAGGGTGTACACCTTTCCCTAGATGTATTCTTTCTCTGTTTTCTTTGAAAAAGAGCAAATATTTTCTTAGTTTCTTGAAGCTTCTCCCTTCTTTTTTTTTTCTTGTTCAGTTGTATGCTTTGGTCACTAAAAGTTAAATTCCAGTGTAAATAAAAATGGATAGCTTCTACTGTGTCTTTCTGACAGGACACCCAGTGGTTCGAGAGATGAAAGAAATGTCCCTACTCATGTTCCTAAGCTGTGGCTTAGGATGTTGGCACTTAATGAAAAACTGGAGTTTATCAAGAAAAAGGCAGTCAAAGGGCTAATACTAATGTGATGGTGGCTTTGTCTAGTCGTTGTAGCAATCATAGCATGTTTTTTTCTGTAGATTTCAAAGCACTGCACACGGGTAGATAAATAGCTCTGGACATGTATTTTACATTGCTTGTCAAGGGAATGAGTAGGTGAGAACAGCAGTAGGAGTAACTCAGTCTAGAGGCAGCATGGAAAATATTACAGAGAAAAAACATTAGTTCTGTGTAGTGTTAGAAAACAAAAGCACAGAGACTTAAAATAATAAAAAAGGTAAATTGTCTGTTCCTGTATTCTTGAAAACACTGTAAAAAGGTGCAGATTGAAAGATGAATGTCTTATCCAAAACAAGGAAGTTTATGAATTATATGAATGAAAGTGTCCTGAGCAGTAAAACCATATAAAGTCATCGTTTCTAAGACCATACCAGATAAACCAGCTAATTGTCACAAAGTTAGCTCATACCGGTAAAGACTTTCGCCCAGCAGAAAATTGCTACAGAAAGGAAATATTACGGAATTTTTGCATTTTCCTAAAGCTCATGGTTTTTATGAGATGGGGCTATGGCTTAGTGGCTATTTCTCATGATTATGAATGTAATCCCTGGAAGAGTGTGGCAGTGAGTCTTAACTGTGAGCTGGTCAGGTCACAGCGTTGCATTGCATGTTTGTGGGCATCACCTAACAGGGTAGGCTGTTCTACACTTCACAGAAATCTGTGGGCTCCATCCGTGCATGCAGTTGTATGCACGGGATTTTAGACTACTAATAATTATTATTTGGTGATGAATATTTTTTGTTTGTTTGTTTCTTTCTTCAGGCTGGGTTACAGTCTTTTGGTACCACCACAGAGTTAGCTACAAATACCCAGGAAAGATTCCTCATGGGTACCTATATTCCCACCGTCCTCCCTTATAGCCATTTAAGTATGCTGTTGAGTACAGGGCGCAGTAGGGACCTTCCTCAGGCACACAGGTTAGCAGCAGTTCTCCAAGCTTGCCCACAGAAGGTTTAGTGGATGTGACATGGCTCCTGGAATTGGCTGTTTGGAGTTTATCTCTTTAGAATTGGCTGTGTACATTACGTTCACTGCATTTTTCAGACAGCTATTTGGACTAAGCCGTCTTTCTGCAATTTGCAATCTTATGGTTGGTCCCATGAATTCAGGAGCTTTATGCATCTTGGCTCTTTCAGCATCTTGCAGGCTTTCCCATGTACCCAAGACTCAGCATCCTGTCTCTTTTTGTTTCTTTGTTTGGTTTTGTATGTGACTGCCTTTAGCCCAGTGTTGACACTTGTTAAAGCTAAATAGTAAAAATCCTTACCTAGTTTAGGGCAGCTGTTCTGCCCTGACATGTAAGAAAATGAAATTAACTTTTTCCCTACATTTAAGTAAGTTAATTTGATCTGTGTCTATTATTGTGCCCAACTCACATTTCCTTCTTTCTTTAGGGGGATAATTAACCCATTCCCTGCTTCAAAATGCATCCGATCTTCCCCACTTCAGTGTATCTATACAGCTGAAGGACATGCCAAAGCTGTGCTTTGTGTAGATGCAACTGATGATCTTCTCTTCACTGGATCTAAAGGTTGGGCAAGCTTCATGCACCTATGCTGCCTACACAGGCTGCTTTTACAGCTTGGGTTATTGTGAAATTCCCAGTTTGTGCTTGGTGCTGTAAACACAGTGGTGAATTATGAGGACCTGTTTTGCAACATAAGCTGAAGAAGGATTTACAGTAATTACCTACAGGTTTTTAGTCCCAGTATGTAGTATTTAGCTACTTATTCAGAGTGGAAAAAGTAACTCTCAAGAACAACATTAACATTTTTTGAACAATATGATGCAGCCAGTCATGGTAACAGGTGCTTACATGATGTGCAATGCAAAGTAATAGCCTCAGGGTGTAGGGGTAGAGGTGGAAATTAGCACATCTTCTTTGGCTGTCCTACCTACAGAGTTCAAATAGATTCATCCTGCAGAGCTAGGGCCATTTTCTGCTTCCCATGTGCATCTCATTACCTGTCCATTGTGGGCTGTAAGAGGTGTACAGCTGTTGTGGGGTGGGCTAGATTTAGTTGTCACTAAATTCCTTGCTGGGTGGAGCAGTCTGTGAACTCCTCAAGCTGGTAGGAATAGCATTTTGGAAGAAAACATTTCCCTTCTACTTTTGGTGACTCTCCATTGTAATCACTCAGTTTGGCTTGCAGATGACATAACTGGACTTCAATGGTTATTTTTCATAAACACTCTTTTTAATATCACTCGAAGTTATTTTCGTGTGTTCTCTTTTTCTGGGCCTTTTCATATAAGGCAGTTATAGTAAAAGACTTGCGATGTTCTTAATCATGCATGAAGCTATGGAAGACTCTTGTTCTCCCAGATAGAGCCTGTATGACAATCTGTGATTTTTTCCTTGAAATATCAAAGCTCAGGTGAACTAGAGTGGTGGCTGGGAAGAAGTTAATACCTGCTGATGGGGAGACTCTCCTTTTCATTAGTACACATAACGTATAAATTCTGAAATTTCAGGGCATCCTTATTTATTCCTGTATTGACACAGAGGTAGCACCATCAGGTGGTAGGTCTTCCTCTGCTAACATTCAGGTGTGGTTTCTGTGGCTATTCCACTACCTGTCTATTAAAAATACCAGGACACGCAGATACAGTGAATTGGCAAATTTTTGGTCTTATAAGTTGTTAGCCAACATTTTAGCATTTCTGCAACGGTGTATAAGTGCAAAAAGAGGACATTCTTTTAGCTTCTCATGTGCTGCTCAGTTGATTTGTATTGAGATTTCAAATTTAGTGGCTATGTGAGGAAAAAAGTCTTTGTTCTATTTATTTTACATCTAGATTTGTGTGGGTTTTTTTTGCTTGTTTTGTTTTGAACACAGGAATGCTTGCAGGTGTTGTAAATATTTGCTCTTTCTTGTCATATGGTAGCTTCCCATACTTACAGAGGAATATCTTCTGTACGTATTTTTTGAAAACTTCACGAAGTACACTTGTACTAAAAAGTAGAAAAGAATAGACAGCTGTTTAATTAAATAAGGCTAAATCTTTTGGAAATTTGTTGCTGAAGCAGAAAGCCACAGCTTGTTGACAGCATATAACAGTAGCAGCCAGTGCCAATTCAGGAATGCTAATAAGCTCTCAGATGCACTGCAGATGTTGCGCTTTGGTCTTGACAGATGAGATTTTTAAAGTAGCTGACTAGTTCTTGGTATACTTACCTTCTTCATGCTACTGTAACAACCGCCGACGCATGAAGTTTGCTCTTCATGCTCCCAGTATTTATTCCAGTAAAAATGTACTTCTGAAATATATAGAGAGTGATTCTGACATGATGCAACAAAGAGAGTTTCCTGCGTGGACTCTATTTGTGCTGCAGAATTCTTGAAAACCTCTGTGCATTTGGGGTTTTGGTACACAAAAGCTTGCAGTATTCAAATTGCATTGCTACTCAATGAAAACTATGACTAAAGCTCTTATGCTGGAATTTTCAGAGGCTCCTAAAGCACTGAATAGTTTGAATTGCTTATTGCCTCTGTATTTGTTGTGGCAGTCAATCCTCCATCAGCCTGAGGCTCACATTTCCTCCTGAACTATGATCTTGATGAAGAATTCCTGATTGTAAAATTGGGTTCTTCTCTGTTTCTGTCATCATCCAAACCTGACAGCCTCCAAACTCTCTGTATCTTTACTCACTTTCCTTGAGATGGGATTTTATCCTTTTAAAATGTTCTGGGTGCTAGAATACACATCTTGAACATGACATTTAATGATTCACCTTGCTTAATTTTGATGATAGTAGATGATGCCCAGGTGTGCTCTTTAAGACCAATTTAATTTAGCCATATTTGTGCAGTGCCTACCAAAAGGGAGGGATATGTATGACTGCAAATGAATATATAGACTTTTTTTAATTATTGAGCTTTGGAAAAACATGAGTTTTTTATTTTACTTTTTTCCCCTTTTTTTGTTTTGCTTGTCTATTCAGACCGTACTTGTAAAGTCTGGAATCTGGTAACTGGACAAGAGATTATGTCCCTGGGGGGTCACCCAAATAACGTTGTTTCTATAAAATATTGCAACTACACTAGTCTGGTCTTCACAGTCTCAACCTCCTATATCAAGGTGTGGGACATCAGAGATTCTGCCAAGTGTGTTCGGACATTGACGTAAGTATGTTAAACCTTGAATACCAAGAACTTGAATGAGTCCTTAACTTTATCCTAAATTGAATTAGATTTAATTCAATAGTGCAGCACAGTGTAGTTCAAATACACTGTTGGGGCTGGAGGCTTTCTTTACATGTTCAGGGTAAGTCAGTGTGGGGCGTTGATAATATATGGAAACATGGAACAATTTGCGTGCACGCTTGTAGTGTTTTATCAGGTCTTTGGTATTCATTACTAGCTTTGTAGCCTTTTTGCTTGGGTAAATAGGCTTTATTTTAAACAATAAGTAAGGAGAACATAATGTAGTTTTATTTATTTATTTATTTTTCTCCTACTTCCCTGCACTCAGGTCTTCGGGCCAGGCAATGCCTGGTGATGTGTGTTCAGGAAGTACTAACAGAACAGTCACTATCCCGGCTGGAGAGAACCAGATCAATCAGATTGCACTAAATCCAACTGGCACTTTCCTCTATGCAGCTGCTGGAAACTCAGTGAGGATGTGGGACCTGAAAAGGTACTGAACACCAGCAGAAGAGAATGTTCCTCAGGTGGTTACATGTGCACATGAAACAAAGTCAATGAGGTGTTTCTTGTTTATGGTAATATCCTTATCCTGGGTAAAATATAGTTAAGATATGGATCAACTAATCTGTGCCACGCTTCTTATTGAGATGATGGAGGTGCTCTTGATTTCTTCATGTGTTAGGATTATGGTGAATTGTTTCAGTAAAAATGATTGGATAAAATGCAAGGTTTTTATGTTTAAGACAGGCACTGAAAAGTAAGGTGACAGATGCATGAGTCTTGACTGGTAATTGCAGATGAGATTATGATTGCTGACTGGTGTAATGCAATGTAATATGTGGCTATGACAATCACTAGATAACATTTTTCCAAATGGAAGCTGCACCCAAAGAGAGCACTCAAAATACAGGGAGTACTTTAAGGGGTCTGATTGTCTTTAAGTTTTTGAATCCCTCTCCCCCCTTTTCTTTTCTTTCCTTTTTTTTTTCTTTTTTTACATAAATAGAAGCCTTTTTTTTTTTCCATTTAACATTTATATGTGGATATGAGCAACGAAGTATGTAAACCAGAGGATAAATAGTGAAGACATAGCAGAAAATAAGAAGATCCGTTCTGGCAGAAACTATGTTATAGCTTGTATTGGATATGTGGAAAAAATAAAAAAAAAAATCCTCAGTCATTTCTCTCTTATTCTTGAAGATTTCAGTCTACAGGAAAGCTAACTGGTCACTTGGGTCCTGTTATGTGCCTTACTGTGGATCGAATCTCCAATGGACAAGATCTTATCGTCACTGGTTCAAAGGATCATTATATAAAGGTAAACCATTAGTATTTGCCTATTTATTTTAGCTCTTCATATCAGTATGGCATGCAGGCTTCAGCAGGAGTGACTCACATCTCCATATCTGAAATCTGATAACCAAAATAGAAATTCTTCTATCAGTTATAGATTATGAATAGTGTTCAGGCTTCATAAACGCCAGTTCAGTGGTATTTTTATCTCATGATAGAACAATCTCGAAAACACTGTGGATCAGGTTGTATGTCGTTAAATTTACTTCATCCCCAGTAAGGTGGACTTCAGGTGTGTGAAGTCTTGGAGAAAGATTCATAACACCTACTCTTTAGATACTTTCACAGGCTAAATGTTACTTTAGTGAGTGCCTCTGTTTTGGAGTGTAGACCTAGTTGCCTTGGCAGAAATGCTTTGTGTGCTCCCCACAGTAAAGAGCCCAGGGTCTAGCCCAGGCTCTTGCTTAAGCGTTATCCCAGTTGTGAACTGGGGATGGAGGGAAAGGCCTATGCATCTCAGCCAAGGTGGCCAGTCTTTTGGGTGTTTCATTAGCACACACTTCGATTGCGCTGAGTTGTGTTTAAGCATATCACAGAGAGGTTATGTTACTTTCCTGCTTGTCATTGTGATTAATTCACTCAGTGGTAGGGAGTCTGGTTTTTGTTTCTGGCTTTTTTTTTTGTTGTTGTTGTTCAATAGCTCAGCCAGACTGTATTTGAACCTACGAGCTCCTGTTTCTCAGGAACGTGCCCCAAACCACCAAGGTATGTTCCTGAGAACACGGGAGCTATACATCTTCCCAAAAAGCTTCCCCTCACACTGGGCCAACAGGATGCGATCATGTAACGCAAGTTTGTCATGCAACCAAACCCATGTGACAAGCCAGGAGGTGGGAGGGCTTTTGGAAAACCTCACTGTCAATGGTCAGAGCAGTTAATCTGTTGTGTTCTGCCATCCTTGTGTGCTCCCTTCCTGTGGGCAGGCTACCTAAATCCTTATGAGGCTGCCTGCTTCTTGACTTACATCACTAGAATATCCAGGGATATTTTGGCCATGTGTATGTGCTGCACAGTAGTGGGTGTTCTGCAAGGTTAACACCTCCGGAACAGTCAAGCCACTTCTGATAGTACAAGTGATCTGTACATTCATGGTCAGTACCACAGTATGGGATTTCTTGGTCCTTCTGCACCCAGGTAGATCGACTGGTGTAGTAGGTCTGGTCACAGCCTACTGCTCTCCCTCCACAGAAAACTACTGTGTTATCTTCTGAGCCAGGAATATTAGTCATCACAGTCTAAGTGCCTGATTTTTCTGGTGGTATCACTGGACATTTTTGTTACAACTGGAACTGATACGTGTTAATTGAATGCTGTAATTTCTAAAATAACTTTAACTCAGTTAAGGTAGTCTTTTACACTGCCAAGCTTTCCCTTTCTTATTGCCAAGCTTATTCATTTTAAAAAGTCGATGAAGAGTTAATAATAGAGGATGAAGTCTGACATTTGCTTGTGAAACAGAGGTAGTGGTTTAAAGGGCTACAGCTCATCCATTTCTCCTCAGCTCAGTCTAACTGAGCGAGTTCCGGCTTGCTACAATGCAAAATGAAACAGGATTGCTTAATACTGCTGCTGTAGGGACAAGTAACTGATGGGGTTGATTATGACTTAAATTCTCTAAATGAGGCCATTTTAACAATTTGTTTTAAGACTCCATTCTTGGAGCACAGGCAAGGAGAGAGGTGTGTCTAGCCCATAGAAAGTATGTGTGTGTAATGGTGTGTATCCCTTGCCAAAACACCTTGTCCAGAAAAATACATTAATGCGTCTTTCTGCAGCTGTCTGTGTGATTCTTCCTGTTTGAACCATGTTTCCTATACACAGTCGAGCTTCGTTTCTCTAGCCAAACACACGCTATAGAGAGGCTCTTGTGAAGGTGCTGTGTATTTCATAACTACTTAGTAGCATGTTTTCCCAGAGCAGTCTTCTCTAAGTCAGGCAAACATTCCTGCATCAGGCAAGAGATAGAAAAGAAGAAAGAGGTGGTTCTGTTAGATAATTTCTGTCTAATATGCATCATAATACACTGGACTGTAATAAGACTTTAGAGACCTTTCTAAGTTTTCCCCTTTAAGTTATTCACTGCATGTCTCCAAGCTTGTTGGATAGCAAATAACTTTGCTTACCATATTTGATAATTTATTTTATTTTAGATGTTTGATGTAACTGAAGGGGCTCTTGGAAGTGTAAGTCCTACACACAATTTTGAACCTCCTCACTATGATGGCATTGAAGCACTTGCTATTATGGGAGACAACCTCTTTAGTGGATCCAGAGATAATGGAATTAAGAAGTGGGATTTGGCTCAGAAAGACCTTCTTCAGGTAAAGTAAAAATCATGTGGCTAATGTGACAGTCATGCTTTAGAACTGTTTTCAGGTTGTGTAAATTTTCAGGTTTAGATGATGACTATTCACTTAAATATGGAAAGCACAGCACTGAGTGAGAAGAAAATCAATACTGTTATATGATCTTTATACTAGGAATGCATTTGCTTTTCTCTTCAGTCTGTGTAGTGCCAGGAAATTCTGGTGAAGCTGTTAGCCCTTTATTTTAGTTCTGAGTACATGTTTGTGGTTTTTTTGTTTGTTTTTGCTTTATAATGAAAGCAGCACTTCTGTTCTCTGTGATTTGGACCATTGGATAACAACATGCTTATCACCAACAACGTGGTAGATTTTGGACTAATAACTCATTAATGGCAAACAATGCTTTAGGTCAGTCTACAGAACATCTTCTTGTGAAGAAGAGGATTTACAATCTCCCTTCCTCCCCCTAGTCTTTCTCTAAAAAGTTTCCTCCTTAAACTTCCATTCACATTATGTAATATGTGCATTACATAAGATATGTAATACACATATAATAATCTCTGTTAGCTGTTAGAAAACATTTGCTGTAGTTATATGAATGTACTATACTTTTTTTTGAGGAAAAAAAATAGAATATTAAAGTTTTGGGACATGAGAAAATAGCAGACTGATCACCTTAAGAAAAAATTTCTATATGGGCATGCACAGTATTCGGTAAATATGCAAACTTTCTTGACCTTCTCTCAAAATTGTCCAATCAGGTGTCAGTTCCTATTCAGAGTACTAAGACTTTACAGTTAAAATAAGGATTGAGAGATTCAGCTTACAGAAAATGTTCATTTGACCATATTGGGACATTTACCCTCATGTCTTTGTCTAGAGAAATGCACTAAGCAGATATTTAACAAGAACAAGAGGTATAGGAAAGATTTTGTGTTCTTAGGATGACTTTAATTTTGTAGAAGAGTCTTCGCTTGGATTTTAGGTTCACTAAAATATGCAATGTGCATTTTTTGCTTTTGCAATTAATTAACATAAGAAAGAACACAGGATCAGGACTGAAGTAGTATGTAACAGTGGGCTAGTTGTAGTTTTTTCATTTTCTCATTTTCCTTTTGGTATGCACATTTCATAATTTCTATACTTCCTGTTTCCCTATTTATTTGTTTGTTTAAAAAATAGAACTTCATAAAAATGATGTTGTGTTTCCTGCTTTCTTTATATTTGTGTAAAATATTGTGCGTTTTTCAAGGAGGTGATGCTAAAGCATTGGACAAAACAATATAAATAACTTTTTTTTTTTTTAACTGTCTTTTAGGGAATGAGGAAAAATGCTGCTACTTTTGCTAACCATGGGGTAATTTAGGGTGAAAGGGGCCCCTGGAGGCTACATTTCAGGGTGAAAGGGGCCACTGGAGGTCACACAGTGCAACTTGCTGCTCCAAGCAAGGCCAGCTTTGAAGTTAGGACTAGTTACAGAATCGCAGAATGGCTGAGGTTGGAAGGGACCTCAGGAGGCCATCTGGTCCAACCCCCTGCTCAGGCAGGGACACCCAGAGCCCCTTGCCCAGGGCCACGTCCATGTGGCTTCTGAAGATCTCCAAGGAGGGAGAGCCCACAGCCTCTCTGGGCAGACTGTGCCAGTGCTTTGTCACCTGCACAGTAAAGAAGGGCTTCCTGATGTTCAGAGGGAACCTCCCGTGTTCCAGGTTGTGCCCACTGCCTCTTGTACTGGCACAATCCAAGTTGTTTTTCCGAATGCTTTAGATCCTAGAGCACAGTGTTATGCCTCTGCTTTCCTCTGTCCTCCTGGTCTTGGTCTGTAACCTTACAAGCCCAAAGCCAGCCTTTCCTTAGGCGGTGTGCCAGCTGCAGGGAGGCAGCCCTGAATTGCAACTGTTTGTTGCAACTTTCATTGCTGTGTACATTTGAAAAACATGTGACTGTTCTCACTAGATTTCCTGTTTTGGGTAGCAGAAGACAGCAATTAGATTTCTTTTCAGCCTTCTTTTTTTTCAGGCTACACAAACTGATTTCCCTTTTCACCTCTTTGTTCTCCAGCCCCCAGATATTTTCCCGGTGCCAACTGGACTTGCTCCAGTTTATCAATACCCCTCATATACTGGGAGGCCCCAGACTGGACCCAGTACTCCAGAGGTGGCCTCCTACCTTCTAAGTACATTCTTGCTGAAGTCCTAAGTATGTGGAAGAAAGAAACAAACCTGTGTCTTTAATAGAGATTTTTTAAAAATAAAAAATAGAAGATAAATAGGGAAGGATATATGCCCTTGAGATGATTAAATTATATGAGATGATAGCACATCCTCAGAGAAGGAAACGAGAGAAATAGAAGAATCGTAACCCTGGACTTCAGGAGAGCAGACTTTGGCCTGTTCAGGCACCTGTCTGGAAGAATCCCATGGGATACAGTCTTGGAGAAAAGAGGGGTCCAGGAGAACAGTTTAATTTATCAAGGGATCCAAGCTCAAGAGTGTTCCATCCCAACATGCAGAAAGTGAAGCGGAGGTGAGAAGGAGGCCTGCATGGATACAGAAAGAGCTCTTGACTAAACTCAAACATTAAAAGGCAAGAGATGGAAGCAAGAACAGGTCACTCAGGAAGAACATCAATAGCATCTAAACGTGCATGGATGTGGTTAGGAAAGCCGAAGTCTACCTGGAGTTGAATCTAGCAAAGGACACTATGGGCAACGAGGAGGGCTTCTACAATGTATCACCAGCAAGAGGAAGACTGGGGAAGATGTGGACCCTGTGCTAAATGAGGCAGGCGATCTATGATAGAGCACATGGAAAAGGCCAAGGTACTCAATGCCTTCTTTGCCCCAGTGTTTACTGATAAAGTTTATCTTCAGGAATCCCATGTCCCTGAGACAAGTGGGTAAGTCCAGAGTGTGGGTAACTTACCCTTGGCGGAGGAGGATCAGATTAGGAATCATTTAAAACAGACTGGACAAATTGATGGGACCTGATGGAGGCATCTGGCTGATGTCATTGTGAGGCCACTCCTCATTATCCTTGGAAGGTTACGGTATTGTGGGAGGTTCCTTTAGGACTGAGAGAAAGCAAATGTCATGCCTGTCTTCAAGATGGGCAAGAAGGAGGAACTGGGGTACTACAGGCTAGTCAGTCTCACCTCAGTGCCTGGGAAGGTGGCAGAGCAAGTAATCCTGGAAACCGTTGCCAAACATGTCAAGGACAAGAAGATGATGGAAGTAGTCAGCATGGATTCATGAAGGGGGAATCATACCTGACCAACCTGAAGCCTTCTGGTTTCTGAAATACTGTCTTGATGGATGAGGGGGGAATCTCAAGTTGTTTATCTGGACTTCAGCAAGACTTTTTTACACTGTCTGCGATAACATTCTCCTTCACAAACTGATGAAGTATGGACTAGAGAAGTGCACTGTGAGGTGAATTAGAAACTGGCTGATCTACTACTGTGCTAAAAACATTGTAATCAGCAGCACAAAGTCAGGTCCCTAGTGGTGTACCCCAGGGGTCAATAATGGGAGTCATGCTCTTTAACGTTTTCATTGATGACCTGGATGATGAGGCGGTGTCCTCTCAGCACATTTGCAGGTGATACAAAACCATGAGGAGTGTTTGATAGAGCAGTTGGTTGTGTTGCTCTTCAGAAGGACCTCGTCAGGCTGTCACAGAGGACCTTCATGAAGTTTAGCAGAAGGAAATGCCAAATCCTACATTTCATGAGGAATAACTCCAAACACCAGTAGTACAGGCTGGGGGCCAGCCAGCTGGAAAGTACTCTTGCAGCAAAGGCCAAGTGCCTCTTGCAGCACGTTAGGAAGAGAGTTCAGGGGAGACGATCCTTCCCCTCTGCTCTGTACTGGTGAGACACATCGGGAGTGCTATGTCCCATGCTGCGCTCCCCAGTACAAAAAAGACATGGACATACTGGAACAAGTTCAAGATAGACCTGAAGTTAAGCTTCCTGCTGAAAGAGCAGGAAGAGGATTAAGGGATTGGAGCCTCTCTCATCAGGAGACACCAAAAGAGCTGGGGCTATTCAGCCTGGAGAAGAGGAGGCTCAGGGGCGCTGTGTCAGTATGTGTAAAAATACCTGGTAGGAGGGAGAAAAGAAAACAGAACCAGATTCTGCTCAGTGGTATCGAGTGGAAGGACAGGAGGCAGTGAGCACAAACTGAAATATAGGAAATTCCATTTAAACATAAGAGAAAAGAAAAGAAAAGAAAAGAGAAAAAAGGAAAAGAGTTGTTAGTTTGTTTGTTCTCCCCTGTAAAGGTGATTGAACACTGGAACTAGTTGCCCAGAGAGGTTGTGGAGTCTCCACCCTTGGAGCTCCTCAAAACCAATACATGGCTCTGAACAACCTGCTCTGGCTGACCCTGCTTTGAGCAGGGGATTGGGTCTCTGCCAACCTCAGCTGCTCTCTGATTCTGCAGACATTACATCTAGAACTTAGTTATTTTTCGGTAAGTATAGGTGTAATTTTGAGTTGATCACATACATGGTAACGTAGTAGAAGAGTCTAAATACTGCAGGTGTCATCACTGTTCTTGATGTTCTTGACATGACTGTTTTACATGAGGAAAAAAGCCTGAAATAGAGCTGAAGCTGCTTTAAAGTTTAAATGCTAACATTTCGACAGGTCCTGGTTTGGAAGACCTAATTGGTGAAAACCACTCAACAAACACGCTATTTGAATAAATTTGGAGATCATCTACTTCACGTGGTGCAATGCATCCCAGGCAGTGTTTGTTGTAGATAAAACTCCAAGATGATCCTAGAAAGCTAAATGTACTCCATAATTTAAGAAAGGCAGCAAGACAAAAGAGTTGCTATAAAACTGAACTGGAGAAGAGCCAGTCCTGGTTCCGTTAAAAGACAGCAAACTTGAACTATTATTTTGCTGGCATTTATATCAAATGGCTGTTGTTCTCAGCCAGCCTGTGCAGCATTTTGCTTTCTGAATCAGCTAGAGTCCTTCCTCAATAAAGAATTAATGTATTTTTTTTAAGTGCTATATCACAAAATCAATTTATAATGTGTAATGGGAACAGAAGAAAGGAGGAAGGCAAATATAGAACCATAGTTTCTGTTTCCCTAGTATATTTTTTTGAGCAGTGTTTGGGATTATTTTCTTTTTATGTGTTTTATAACTTCCACAGACAGACTTGAAAAATATACAGAGACCATATGTTCAAATATGCATTTGAACATATGCAGATTTAGCATTATCCTAAATTAATTTCTGTTCCACATCATGGCAGTCGTGCATATTGGATTTTCTTCTTGTTCTGTAGCACTATTTATCAAAGAGAAATAGAAGTAGCCTTATGGAAGAAAGCACCCTCCTTGCTCTAAAGGAGGAGAAGCCACAGGGCTAGAATATGTCCAGAGTGATGTAGGTAATTGACTGCAGGATGAGAATTGGGCTTAGAACTCAGGGTTGTGGGTTTTTTTTTTTTTTTCTACTTCGGCATTTATTCATGTATAATTTTTTTCATTCCTTTGTGATTTGCCTGCCTTCTGTTTTTCAGCAAGTTCCTAATGCTCATAAAGACTGGGTATGTGCTCTTGGCCTGGTGCCTGGTGCTCCCGTTTTGCTCAGCGGTTGCAGAGGAGGCACCCTCAAGCTCTGGAATGTGGACACCTTCATACCGATTGGGGAGATGAAAGGACATGACAGTCCTATAAATGCAATCTGCACCAACTCCAGCCAGATTTTCACAGCAGCAGAGTGAGTTTTTCTTCTCTATATACCATTTTCTGTAGCTCCTGCTATAATTCTGTCTATGCAAATGCATTTAGGAAATCTTCAGTTGTGTAAGTCATGTCACAGCAGACATGGGAAGACCTGGTTCTTGCTCCTAAATGCCAATAATATACAGCAGTGGTCTCCAAAGTGGGGTGTGTGCACTGCAGGGAATGCACAAGATGATCCATTCGGATGGGGGAAGAAAATATTAGAACTTCTCTAGTGCATGTATATAGCTTATAAATGAATAAAAATACATATAGTGGAGGTGCATGCTCAAAAATTTTTTAGTGATGGGGTGCATGATCAAAACAGTTTGGAGATCACTAATGTGCAGGATGACAGGAGGAGAACTAGGCAATAGTGAGAATTTTACCAGCTTGCCTCTCCAGTTAGGCTGTTTACTGCTAGGACTGACTCCTGACCTGTAGGAATTTTTCTAAAAGCCATGGTACATATTCTTTTTTCTTTTTTTTTTCTCCCCCCCACCTTTAAGTGCTGTCATATAACAGAAGCTTTGCAAGCTGTCCTACTGTCCTTTAAACACCTTGATTTGAATATTTGCTTCCTCAATAAAAGTGAGCATATCTAGTACTTGAAACCTCAGATGACTTGACCAAGAAAAAGTACCTTACGCCAGGAAAGTGCAGGGGACCACAGCAGAACCCACTTAGTGGTGCAGCTGGTGCACAGGAGCTGTGAACGCTGTCATCTTATGTTCTGGTGCTAAGCATTCACAGATATGGGTAGAGTTGTCAAAGACTGTATCTATGCTTGCCTAAAGATACTAATATGTTTAGGTCATACGTGCACATGAAATTTATTCTATATTAGTAGCAGAAGAAAATGGTGTCCTTTTGGGACTTGTAACATTGTGCTGAAAGTCTCCAGAACTTAGGGTATTCTTAACAAAATGAAGGTTCAAGTCAGAAAACCTCTTATGCTGTGTTAAAGTCTGGTCTGACTGCTGCCTCCTGACTGTTTTTTTTGTTTTGTTTTGTTTTGTTTTGTTTGAGGAGGAAATAAGGAATACATGAGTAGACATTTGGGACAGCCTTCTCAATAGTAAACATCTGGTCATGTTACTGAATGCTTACAAGAAGTTCATAGTGTCTGCTTCACTTTCACAGGATATATTGCTACTTAACGAGATTAATTCCTTATTTTATTATTTTAATTATGATATTAGAGTTTTGTAACATGTATTCCTTGTGATGTTTTACTTATGCATACTTCAAAGTTATGCAAATAGTGACTGCTGCAGAAAAAGACAGAATTATAACTTACCTTTCCTGGGCTTCTGAACACCAGGTCGATGGTATACAGCTTCCAGCGCTTGGATCAGGTTGTGTTTTGGCTGTCTTTTCCTAATTTATAATTAGGACTTTGTGACTTATGTTTTGTTTTTGTTTTGTTTTTCTTTTTTTAACCTTTGCTTATTTCCAGACTGACACCTCTTGTACAAACTGAGCGTGTTTCAGATTCTTTTTGATTTAACCTGTTGTAACTTTTCACATTTTTTTTTAGTGTCAGGAAGTCATCTTGTCCTGCTTTCTCTAATATTGTAGTACACTGGCTGTTTACCTGTGGTCTGCTGAGTTGGAAAAGTTACATGGTAGAAGCTTTTCTCTGCTGTCAGTCTACTTCAGCCTATTGTTGTTAGCTATAATTTTAAAAATGAAGCAATAGCAAAGTAACATTTTAATTTCCTTAGACATACAATCTTTATACTTGCCTAAACATTTAAAGATGTTAGCCAGCGCTGTAATAAGGTTAGAGAACCCTAAGCGTGGTACGTCCTCGGTTTCTAAGTCTCCTGGAGACCCTTGTATATCCGTTACAGAAATCTTATTTCTCCAACATTACCTTTCTGAATACGGCACCTGATTTTTTTTTTTTTTTAAAAAGCCTTTTTCCTCCCCCATCTCGCTTCCTCCCTCTAACACTGTTTTGGTTTGGTTTGGTTTTTCAGTGACCGAACTGTGAGGATCTGGAAAGCTCGCAATGTGATAGATGGACAGATCTCAGATACAGGAGATGCAAGTGAAGATCTTGCCAGTAACTGAGAAGATGGGCATAAATAAATATATTGACGAATTTGAGGTGCACTCTATGCAGTTTGCTGTATGCTTGTTAAGTAAATGCTGATGACTGGAATGAACTGAAAAATGAGTGAACTCTTCTACTAGACCTGCTGTCCTTAAAATATGTACTGTATTTAAGAAAAAAAAAAGTAGCATTCTTGTATCTCAGTGATCACATATATATGTCTATATATAATAGCTGAATTTGTGTGCATATGTAACACTTGCAGTTTAAATTAACTGGAAATCAGTTTTCTCTAATGACCATCTTAAAATTATAACTGGGAATATATTAAAAAAAGTGCTCTGCTGTATTTCACTCACCAGTATGATCAGCTGTGTTGCATTTTAGGGTAGCAGGGGATGATGATGTCCGATTAACAAGCCTATGATTATGACAGACATTGTTTCAAGATTTTAAAGGTCACTTACACTGTTGTTAGGGAAGTGGAGTGAATAAAAGATGGGAAGAAGCTGTTAGTGACAGATCTTTCTGATATGACTGTGTCCTGCTAACAGCGAATGCTATATGATTTGTGTTAATGTTAGCATATAATCCTTGTTGACCAAAGTTGTGCAGCTATGTATACTCTGTGCTCAGGACTAGAACTAAAATGCTCATAAATTGGTATGTTTTATTAGTGTTTTGTCTATATTCTGTAATGGCTAGGTGTTCTTAATGTCATAACAGAAATATATCTTAATCTATTTTTCTTATGGATTTCTTTCTATCATCTCACATTTTCTTTTTTTTTTTAAAGCAAAATGTCTTTCCTTTTTATCTAATTTTATATGCTGCTAAATGTATTTTAAATACACTGTTTTGCAAACCTTGGCAGTTACTTTGAGAACTGAACCACATGTGTTGGAAAAAGCTATGTAAATAGATGGTTGTGTAAAGAAAATATCTTATAATGTGCCTGTATGACTTTTAAAGCTCTTAGAGTGTGGATATTGAGGGAGGATGTATAATTTAGCCAACTGCTCTGAATATTAATTTGTAAATTCTGCAAATTTTAAAAATTTATGTAGATTCAGGTACAGTATGTGGATGTTGAGGTTTTTTTTTTGATTTTTTTTTTCCCCAGAAAATATAAGTCTGTAAATTATAGCTTATGTAGGTAACAAATAAAGATGTGAATGTGAACTGTTTCTCTTTGCCTTTGACATCATGGTTCCTTGTAAACAAATCACTTCACTTGCGAAGGCCCCAAATGTAAAATGCACAGTTTTACTTAATGCCGTAGAATAGCTTGCTGAGTAACACAACCCATAGATTGTTCTGGTATCCCACTTCTGTCTTCTAGTTAGCCATTATTTCTGTTTCGATAGTACTTAGGAACCCTAGTAGGATTCCCTTGTACTAAGTACAGTACAGACTTTAAATGGAGCAGATGGCTCCTGTTCTCAAGAGATCACGTTTCTTACCTTGTTACATACAGTGTCAAGCAAAGAAAGCTCTGACGCTTTTTACTCATCTTTGAGAAATTATCTCCTTCTCAGCTCAGCTTGAAAGGAGATGAAAACGCATACTGCTTGTGATTTGAAGTCTCATTTAGCTCAAGGTTTGGCAGAAATAAGTAATGACACGTATTGTTAAGCAATGTACAGGTTAGGGGTGAAAATACCTGCTAATTGGTATTACTGCTGTTTATCTATCATGCTTTTGGGGTATTTAAAGGGTGCTTGTGCGCACACGCATGACTTGGAACCACATCTCTCCATTTGCTCAAAGTAGTGTGGATTTACGTGCGAGACTTGTGCGAGAGGCCGCGTGTGCCTGGTGCAGGGTGCCCTGTTCTGCCTGGTGCAGAGGGTAAAGGCCACCCTCTGTGCTGGGGCACACAGGTGATGCCGACAGCTTGGTGACCCATGGTGCTGGAGCTTAACACTAAGGGCTGTCATCTGGGAACACTAGGTAGTCTTTTAATGTGTGTGTAACATTCATATGAATATTGTGTTTTTTCAACTGCAAAACAAAGTCCTTACAGACATGAGAGACTACTACTTGCTATCAGGCAGTTCTGCCTTAACGGACCATATGGTGAGGGGCTGTTGTTGCAAGTCTGGCTTGCAGATGCTTCTCTCTGGTAGTGCTCGAAAACACATGAAGCTATCTTGTGGTTGGCACCAATATAGCTGTTAGATAATTGTGTGTGGGGAAAGATAATCTTTTTTTTCCTCCAAGAAGACATCCCACCTAAAACAGATCTTACCGTACAACACAGATTTACTCTGAAAGTTCTTGCCATCAGATAACTGGAGGAAAATTGTCGTTTTGTACAGGTCATAGTACCAGTGTCTTGTTTTAATGGAGATTTCTTCAACTGTTTTTCTCCAAACTTTTCATTTATAGTATAAAATTATGCATGTGACAAAAGATAAATCAGAAAAACGTAAGCACAGGACTCTGAAGATATTTGTTTAAAAAATGAAGGGAGTCTCTGGAAAAATAAATTTTTATAAGAATTCTGAGAAAAGTCTTGGGACTGGAATTCCGAAGTTTACCAAAGTTTGTGGACAAATTAGTTACTAGCCCTGTCTTATCTGCTTAGACATGTTCTTAAACGCAGGCAAGGTCATGTGTTACAATAACATGAGTTTATTGAATTAGATTTGAGAAAATATTGGCAATATCTCAATAATCTAAACATGCTTATCACACCTCTGCCTTGTATAAAAGGCCACAGGCTGCATGTAGAAATCAGCGTTCAACCATGGAGAGATCCAAGAGTCTCTGGCTCTTGGCTGCCATGCTAGCAGGTAAATGGCTGGTATTTCTATTTTGTCATAGTCTTCAAAAGCAAGATCTAAATTTGATAACAATAGAAGAGCTGTTAGGGTAGGAGGTCCTCTTTTCACATGGAAAAGGAGAGAACAGGCATGGGTTTAACTCCACCTGAGGTGACTTTCAGGGAAGACAACAGGGCTGGCTTGTTTAGAGATATGCCCCCGTGCAACGATGTGTTAAGCTCCTGGGCGCCAGAATAGACACGCTGAAGTCAGTGGGACCATTCAGATGCTGAGAGTTACATAGTGCTTTGCTGATTTGTTTTATGTGACTTTTACCCGTGTATATCAGAGGTCAATTCAGTCTGGGGTCTAATAAAGGGAGAATAGATCTGATTCTTATTGTGCTGCTACATAAAGGAAGAGGGAATCTCTGCAGCAAGTATCTTGGAAATGTGTAGGTGAACCCAGAATGTAAAGACTAATACTTTTAAATTAGAAGAAGTGTGGTAATGCTTTAACTCCTTGCTTATGCTTTATTGCAGCATTTTCTAACCTAATTTCACAAAACTGAAGATACTTTTTCATGTATATCTTTCAAACTGCCTCTTTTTAGCTTCTGATCCCATGGAAATTATCACGAAAATGCTGCAAATAGCCATAGCTGTTACTAAATTCAACTGCTTATGTGCATTTCATCTTCCACACAACTTTACAAACACAGACCATAAATGAAAATGATACAGAGGCTTTAAAATTAAAAACAAAACAAAACAAAAAGTTTGTTTTTTAAAATAGGAAAGAAAAAGGAGGAATTTGCAACTTTCCACTTGCAAATTCCAGAAGGAATTCTGGGAACAAGGGGTGAAGGAAGTTGCAAGCCTTGTTCAGCTGCTCAGACCTGCTAGTGCTTGTTTTCAAAATTCCCTGGAAAACTTATGCTTCACACAGATGGGGAGGAAAAAAAAAAGAAAAAATATTCTTGGTCCCTGGAGGAGCAATTTTTTTTCCATTGAACTAGCTTTTTCCTTCACAATATCCTTATGAAGTGTTTTGAAAGCATTTTATTATAGAAATAAGTTGATAAAAGTCTCCTGTTAATAATCTGCTCTGGTATGTTCAGTCATATTCTCTGATTTCATTAATGAAAATGTACTGATATTGCATTTTTTTCCTATCAGAAAAAAAAAAAAGGTAAATGAGATGGTTTTATTCTATTTTATGCTTCATCTGCCAAGGTGTTAACTAGCAAATGCAAGGCACAGTAGTGTGAAACTGCTGGACACAGGAGGTGTGGGTTGAACTGCAGAGGTGGTGTTTGTGGTGTGATTTTTTCAGCCTCTGTGGTTGCACAGGTTTGAGGACCTCAGCACCCAGATGGCTGTGGGAAGCCTTTGAAAACCTTTCATCTCTCCCTTGGTAAGCAGGAATAGTCAGTGCACAGTGTGCAAAGGCACGGCAGTTATTTCCATGGAATTTGCAAGCTGTATGGCTTTCCTGTGTCTTCATCAGGGGCACAGTATGAAAGGGAAAGGCTTTACTGTCCCATCCCGGGCTGAAGGGTTTGGTTAGACTGCTGATGACTCCTTGCTGATTTCTACTGCACAAATAACTCATCTAGGGATTGCTCTGGGATGTTCACACTCCTTTTATGCTTTGGATGGAACAAGGGGGTCAGAATTCAGGCCCTCCTGTGGGATGGATGCATGCTGAGTGGTGAACGCTGGACAGAAAGCGGTCAGCCCACCCCAAGGTTGGCAACAGAGAGGGAAGCCAAGCACCAGGCTCTGCCAGCTGGTGAAGGTCAACAGGATTTGATGTGGCCATTCCCACCTCTAGAAGGTGATATGAGACCTTTGTGGCAATGGTGAGGCAGTTGCACCAAGCTGGGGGGGCTGAGAATTTTTTTTCCAAAAAGATAAATGTTGCCAGTGTTCAGCTCCTGTTTCTGTGCATTCCCATCCCCTACTTGGAAGTAAACTCTGGTATCACCGAATGATGCAATTTCCTAGTGAATCCGCAGTTTTATGCTGTAACTTTTTCACTATACAGAATTATTGCTCATGCACATCTGCTTGTAAACTTCTTTATATGGAGAAGTCCAGACTGCATCAGCAATCAAGTTTTAAGCTTCCAAGTACACACCAGTCCACATTAAAAATGTTTAAAGCGGAGGTGATTGTCTTTTTATGGAAAAGAGTAATTATATTTCAAGTGGATTTAGTCTTTGAGTATTGATGTAATGACTAAAATGACACAAGTAAACTTCAAAATAAGCATGCAGTCGGCAGCATGCCTGCTCTCTTCAAGACTGTGCGACAATGGAGTGTTTTGTAAGCACAGCAGGGAGCCGGCCCCACAGACCCCACTCTCGGCAGGATCTCTCTGCACGGGAACCGCAGGGCTGGACCAGCAGCTGGGGACAGGAAAAAGGCTTAGAGTCCCACTAAGAGGTTTTTGCCAGGATGATTCTGCAAATGACTGATTTGTGCCTTTTCTTGTACTACGAGCGTTTTCCCTTTACTATAAGGGAAAATATTTTACTATATTGCTATATTAAGCCAAGCTATATTAATACAAAGTGCTACTAATACATATGTGTAGTATTTATATAATATATAAGTTAAGCCTAATACAAGCATATATGTAATCAGCATTTATATCTGTACATATATTATAGAATCACAGAATGGTTTGGGTTGGAAGGGGCCTTAAAGATCACATAGTCCAACCTCCCCTGCCATGGGCAGGGACACCTTCCATCAGATCAGATTGTCCATGTTGTACAGATGCATGCAGATTTTATGTATTTATAAATATATCTACATATATAACCTCTGTGAATACCATGACAGAGAACAAGCGCATAGAGAATGTAGTATGCTAATATTTAGAACAATTTAAGTCCCCATGGAAGCCCACCTCCTGTTTGGCCAGACGGAAGCATTGTTCTCACACCTCAGCAGTTTCAGTAGCTCACTAGTTAACTTTCCATGAGTATTTCAAGATGGTTGTGCTTCAGGTGAATACCTGAAGCTCTGAGCCCTGAACAATAGAGGCCACGCTGTGTTGGCACAGAAAAGAAAGTGGCTGCTCTTGTTTCGGTCATGAGTAGTCATGCTGCTCTGAGGTCATCTCAGTCAAAAGAATTGTAGCGTTGGCCCCAAAATAAGGGAAAAAACATCATCAAAAAAAGCATAACCAAAGAAGGTTGCATTGCTTTCTTCTGTATGGTTTTCCACGGTCCCTGACCACCTTTCCCCCGGTGCAGCCCTAGGCCAGTGCGGTGGCTCCAGCGCGGAGCAGTGTGCCGGGGCCGTGGCGGTGCAGAGGCGGGTGGACTGCCACCCTCAGCCCGGCGCTTCCCAGGAGAGCTGCGAGGCGCGGGGCTGCACCTGGTGTACCACCAACATCCCCAATGCTCCCTGGTGCTTCTTCCCCGAGGACAGCCCCTACGGCTATTCCCTGGGCGGAAATGTGGAGAAGACGGCTAAAGGCTGGAGGTAAGCTGGCTATGAGCTATTGTGTCCTCAGCTGGTGAAGGTGAGGACGGCAGGTGCGTTTTGCTAAGCCATGTACAATTGGAGTTCTGCACTGAGCTGCTCACACCACACCACCACCAGTGCGTGGAAACCATGTATTTCTTACACTGAAGGCAAGGAGAGCCAAGCCAACCATATGAGATTTAGTCGCCTAATTTTTAGCCTTAGAGCTGAATAAAATAAACGTTACCACATGTTACCGAACTCCTCCATAGAGGCGAAAAGCCAGTAACCAGAGGGGGGGAAGTACCAGTGCTGTGGTTGGGATGGCCGAGCACAGTGCCACACACCCCGCTGCTCCCCGGGTGGGAGCTTGGGCTTCTGCCTGGAGCCAGCAGCCCACCACCACCTCTGCAACGAGGAGGTAGATCTTAGCAAATGGAGGATTAGCCTCAGGTTGTATCTCTTGAAAAATCAATGATCAATTGATTCTATTTTTTAAGAACTGGTGTAGAACACCTGAGTTGTTTCCCTACACCAAGAGCAGCGGCGGTGGGACTGAAGCGTGTTTCTGTCGCAGAGTAACGCTGAACAAGCGCAACACATTATCGCTGTTTGGAAGTGACATTTCTCCTGTTGCCATAGATGTGGAGTTCCAGACGAGAGACAGGCTCAGGTTTAAAGTGAGTATTTTGGGGGAAGGAAAGTCATTTAAAGAAAGACACACACTAGCGAGCCAGCTAACCCACCCAGGCCCCTCTCACCTTGGCTTTAGATCTATGACCCCAACAGAGAGCGCTTTGAGGTGCCCCTCAAGATCGACTCCCCAGGAGTGGCCGCTGAGGACACCAGCTATGACGCTGAGTTCACAGATGATTCCTCCCACTTCAGGATCAAGAGGAAGAGCACCGGCACAGTGCTGTGAGTGTGAGATGTTACTAGCATCGGTTTTTGGATGGGGCAAGTGCTGTTTCCTCCTGCTTTATTGTATGTCAGTCTGTGTAACATAGGCTCAAGCACAAACTGGCATAAATCCAGATTTGTGCCTTGTTCCTAGAAAACCCTCATTATTAATAGGAGTATAATGGAATAGCCTGTATAATGGGTGATTATCCACACATGTGCAGGAAAGGTTATTCAGTAAGCCAGGTAAGTTTTGAGACTGTAGTTTCTGGGTGCACAGCTTGAGGCATCGATATTCTGAGCTTGCGAAAGCACTGAAGCATTGTTTTCTGAAATTTGGGGTGTTGTAACACACCAGAAACTGAGCACCAACTCTCCTGCCACTCTCCCGGATGTAGGTCTGGGAAACTAAAGCTCAGGTCCACAGGGGCCCTCTGCCTCCAGCTTCCACTGGTTTCAATGGAAGCAGGGAATGGTGTTTGTGGGTCTGGCTCATTGCTTTGTGGGAAAACCAATTGCGTTCTCGAACTGGTACTGCACGTTTAACCTCAGCACAAGCTCCCCCCAGCAGCGCAAGTCACCAGGTTTCATAATTTCTCATGTTCTTGCCTTCCTCCAACCTGTCTCTAGTGTGTAATGCTACTTAGTGAGAGTTTTTGGAAGGAGCAGTTCCCTGCATCCTCATCAAGGTATGCGCCTGCCAGTTGCATTCGGGGATGCTACAGTGCAGCGTTGGCAGCAGCCTTCAGCTGTCTGCAGTGATAAATCACAGTGTTACAGACCGCTGTGGGTTACCACTGCATCACTCAGGCACGCAGAGGAGATGCACAGAATACTGTAATGAGGGTACCATTTGTATCAGGACCTTGGAAGGAAAAAACAAAGTGTGCGCTGCCCACGGGAGGCTGTGGTTATGACCGTATTAGCATTTTAATCCACATCAGCAGCACATTTTGAGGTGAATCTCCTGATTACACCCACTTCTTGTGCTGTTGGGTCCCTGGCACCAGCCCTGCCACTGTTGTACCCCCTGCTAGTGTACATGTAGCATTTGCAAAGGTCATTGGGATCCAAGTGGTTCATTTTATGCATTAGAAAGTTTAACCCCAAAACTGTGAAAAAAGCAGGTCAGATTATTTTTTTCCAGAAGCTCTTTGTTAAACAGACTCAAAATATAAGCATTATCTTTGCATGAAATGTAAGGATGGCTTAACACATGTCATGTAAGTAAGACAATGCAGCCTCTGAAATGGTCTGTGACTGCAGACGGAACCACTGCACTGGGTTTTTAATTAGCTATCTGTCCTTTTGAATTTCAGTCTTGTGGTGTCTCTTTTTCTAGGTGTCACAGCCAATTCTGTAAAGTTTTCTTTTTGCGGGCTGTGGTAAATGAATGTATTATGCATTGCCTGATAACAAAAATAATTTAATTCCTTGTTAGACTTAACAGCTTTTTGAAAACAGTGGGCTTAAGTTAAAGGCCCAGTTTTCTTCTCTTTGTAATGAGAGATTTTTGCACAAGCTTGTTAATTGGAATGGTGAAGGAAGAGGTGCCTGCACAGTGAGAAATGCTGGCAGCTAGCTCAGTCCTCATTTTGACCCCAGACCTGAGGGTTTGGTCTCAGTTCGTCAGGGCATCCTCAAATCTGAGACACCCCAGACAAGGGAAGGGCTGTCCGCGAAGCAAACACACGGTGCGACCCACGCACAAGAGGCCTCCTGCGTGCCCTAGCACCGTTCCCCCCGCTGCAGGCGCAGGCTGCGGGCAGGCAGAGAGTGCTCGTGGTCGGCGGCAGCGATGCTCTGCTGCCGAGCGGGCAGGGGGCTCTCCGAAACCCGGCTGAACGCAGAAAGAGGGAGTTGGGGTGAATACTGTGCACGGTCAGTGGGGTTTTAGCCTCCAAGTAGCGGCAGTGCTGCTAATAAAAGATCATTGTCAGCAGAGAGATGGAGGATTTTGCCTGGAGAAAGGGAGATTCTGTGTTCCTGGGGGGTTTTATTTCATGTCAAATGGCACAGCCGGTGCTTGTAGACTGAAGGATCACATCCCAGCAGGGAGCAGTTCCTCTCACAGCTGAATCATGTTTGGAGTTAAATTCCCTGTGTGAGGAGCAAAAGTGCTTCCCTTTCATTGGCGTGCCTGTCTGTCTGTCCGTCCTGTCAGAGCAAGTGAATGTAGATGCTCAGGACCACCACCGCTTCCTGACTTGTGGGAGTTTGCCACCTCCTTAGCCATCACGAGAGCTGTGCAGATGGAAATCTTTCAGAACAGGGCAGCAGGTCATATGGCCCAACCCGAAAGCCATTTGCTTGCCTGGGGAAGCAGTGCTATGGCAGTGTCCCCAGAGGTGACTGCGCCGGGCGTACCGAGCGGGCTTTCGGCTCGGCTCCGCGGGCCCAGCGGCAGGTTTGGAGGTGTGGGAGGCGGGTTTGTGCAGGCGAGGGGTGGCCGTGTGGGCGAGTGTCCCCGAGAAACAGGCCGTACCCATAGGGATTTCAGCCTCCTGTTTTAAGAAGTGAAGGGCCATGGCCTAGCTATCTCAGCGAACAGCTGAATCAATCGTTAATCTTCATGCGCATACAAACATTGATCGGAATAGCCAAAGTGGACAAACAAAGCCCTTTTGACATGTGCTGTGGTCGCACCCCCCAGGCTCGACTGGACAATAACAACCAGGCCCAGGCGCTCTGCTGGGCCTACCTAACATCTCTGAAGAAGGCTTTCCCATTGGAAAGCAATCCCAAATGCTCAGAAATCTGCTTTACCTGAAACTCCCTATCTCCCACCAGCAGCTTTGCCCTGTTGGATTGCCCACTAAAAAAAAACCAAAACAATAAAATTCCTCATGGTGGGTATAATCCATGTGGGGAGCAGTCTGTCCTGAGCGGTTTTGGGTTGCACCTTGAAAATCCACATGTTCATTTGTCTGCCCTCCTTACGGTAGTGCAGTCTCTGCCCTGTGTGCTTGTGTTCACTCAGAAAGGACACTGAGTTGCTCAAGCATGTGTGGCGAAAAGCAACAAAGCTGGTGAAGGGACTAGAAAACAAGAGTTATGAGGAGCAGCTGAGGGAATGGGGGCTGTCTAGTCTGGGGAAAAAGAGGTTGAGGAGAGACCTCATCGCTGTCTGCAACCACCTGAAAGGAGGTTGCAGTGAGGAGGGTGCCTGTCTCTTTTCTTAGGTGACAAGTGATAGGAAGTGAGGAGATGCTCTCAAGTTGCACCAGGGGAGGTTCAGATTGGATATTAGGAAGAATTTCTTCATGGAACATTGGTCAAGCATTGGAAAGGTCTGCCCAGGGAAAGGGTGGAGTCCCAGTCACTGGAGGTATTTAAGAGATGTGTGGATGTAGCACTAAGGGACATGGTTTACTGATGGGACTCGTTAGGTCAGGTTGACGGATGGATTTAGTGATCTTGAAGGTCTTCTCCATCCTAGATGATTCTGTAACTCTATGCTGCAGACATGGGAGCCATGGGATGATGGGACAGATACAGCTGGTGGCAAGCACCTGCTCTGTCTGCCTGATGTAAAAGCCCATCCCAGCTCTGCCACTTTTGCACACACAGCCTCCTCCTTGTGAGGGGTGATTTATTGCCACATGCACAAGATTGCAGGGGAGAGCAGTGGAGTCTTGCAGTCTGCAGATATCCCTGAATGTGATTTACAGGAGTTTCTCTGAGTTGTGTGCAAGGAGCCCTTGTGATGTCTGAACCACCAGAGTGCCGGCTTGGGGAGGGCAGGATAAACCCAGGACTGTGTAATCACAACAAGAGGGGAGAGGAATGAATTATGTCAGGGAAGAGCCATTATCAGCTGATTGCAAACCTCATGCAGAGTCAGGATCAGGAATAAAAGGCCAAGTCCCGCTGCATTTTCAGCTTGTGCCAAGGTAATCCGGGGACAGGCTCTGCTTTGCCTGCATGGGGTGTAGATCAGATGGGGTCATGCAGGGAAATGATCCAGGTGCCGCTGGAGGCTCTGGGACCAGCAGCTGCTGGTGGGCAACTCTTGGGCTGCCCCCGTTTCTCCTCCCGGCAATGCCTCTTGGCTTTCCTTCCTCTTGCCTCTCTCCTTCTCATCCACTGCTTTCATTTTATCTGTCCCATCTGATCCTGCCCATCTTTTTTAACCACTCCTGCTCTCTCGCTGGGGGCCAGGGCAGGTACATCCTGTGCCAGGAACAATCTGAGGCCGATGGAGGGAAGAGGTGCCACCGCTGCTGGTGAGGTTGGGTGAGCTCGAGTCCCACGCAGATGCCAGTTGTTTTCCATCTTGCTGAGGATGTAACCCAAACCTGCAGCTGATTGAAGGCTCCAAGTTTTAGATCTGAACCACAATGGACACGAACTGGAGCCGGGTCTCCTGCCCTGGAGGTGAAGTTCCCAAACTCATGGGGCAGTCGAGGCTGCAGGGAAGGGAACCTCTCCATGCCCCTATGATACTAGGAAAATAACTGTTTTGGCAAATTGGCCCGTTAACAGCAGCAACCACTTGGCAAGGTAGTATGAGGTATGAGTATGAAGGCTTACAGAAAGCTCATATTTCCTTAAGAGCAGAGAGTAGAAGGCTGGGAAATGTTTGCTTCAAAGCAATGAAAAATAACAAAGACATACTAATTTTGCAGTATGTGATTACTCTATGGGACTCACTGCCCCAGGGCAGTGCTGACATGGGAGGTTTAGCAGGATGCGCATTCACGCATAATAAAAAAATCATCTGTACAAAAAAAAATAATTATTTTTGTCTCCATGTCTCACAACATAAGCTATTGCTATGAAAACAGCCAGAAACTTCCTCCATAAACAGATTATTGCAGGACTGTCTCTGAGTGACATCTTATGCCTTCCTCTGTGATACCTGGTACGGGTCACAGTCAGAGACAGGCTGCAAAAGGATGGACTATTGATTTGATTCTCCACTTTAATATCTGTTCTCCAAGTGACTTTTCCTTTGTGATGTCATATGAATAATGGAAGGCAGAGCATTTTTTCCAAGCCAGATAAATGCTCCTTCCTCTCTGTTAAGAGTTAGGAATACCTCATTTGCTATTATACTTGGGAAGACAAGGCATAAATAACAAAAATCTAATCAAGATTTTCCTTCGTTTCCAAAAAGGCTGCTGCAGAGTTCAGTTGCCTTTTTTATTGATTGTGGAAGTAAGCACAGATGCCACTTACCATGAAGACGTTTTTACATAGGCAAGGCTATTAGAATGATTTATGATGTTATTGTCTTAAACTGCAGTTTTGCTGAAAGCAACAGGAGCAAATTGCGTGGATCATGGGTAGCTTGGGTTTGCTCCTGGTTTGCAAGAGCCATCATTTTAGTCTTCTAATCATTAAGATTTATGTTACATAGGAGAGAAGTATTGTAGGTATATCACTTATTCAAGTGTTTTTCAGAACAAAAAAGAAGCATTTCATATCCAGCCACTTATAGGAGATGCCTTGATACAATGACGATGAATTCAGTAGAAGAAGTAGAGCAAAACTATGTCAATAACTATAAATATACCCTACAATTCATTTTTAAAAAGTGTCACATTTGTGGAAAATCTGTTGCTGGTGCGGACTTTCTCCCTCTGTTCAGTAAACCACCTTAAAAGTAAGATAAACATATAAAAATTTCCTCTTGGCATGCCTGCTGCAGGCCAGTGGTGCCTGGGGTTTCCTCAAGACTTATAGTTGATAAGCAGACCAGCTGTTGTGAGACCGTGGAAACATTTTTCGGAAATCTGAGTGCAGTGGAAAGTAGGGGAGACCTGGGCTCCTGAGCTGGTGCTGCCCAGCAGCGCAAGTGGGGTAAATCAGGGCCAGGTATATCTGAGCATCTTCTGAACACAAGGCCTATGCTTCTCTGTCACTAAGGTGCTTTTCTTGCTTTATAAGCTGTGCATGCAGCAATAACCCGTGCCCTCTGAAAAAGTATGCCAAAGCTCTGTTGGTAGGCTTAGACCTGCTTTTCTGATAGACGTGTGAAGTTTCCACCTGAATTTACACACAGATAAAATATATGGTGTGCTCCCTTTCACAATACTGTGGCTTCCAAAGGGTCTGGAGGCCAAGAAAAGCAGATGTTAGAGAGGATATTTTCTCCACGCCAGTGAGCAGGAGAGGGGTGTTTACACCTTAAAGCAGCGAGCTCAGTTCTCCTGTGTTCATTGCAAAAAAAGAAGAAAAAGAAAGTGGTGCAGCCTAAAGTGGTTTCGAACATCCAAATAACGCATTGTGTGTGTCCTAATGAAGTATCATGTATTTGTCCCAAGTATGTTAGTTGGCTTTATGTGACCTCTCAGTGTGTGCCAGCAGCTGCTCACTCACGGCAGCAAGTCAGCGCTCCGAGCCGCTGCACGCACAGCCGTTATCCAGCTCCAATAAACATGAGCACAGCAAAGTCCTTCAAGAAGGCAAATCATCTTCCGCAGCTCGTATCACAAAGGACTGATGATTGCACTTCTGAAAACTGTTGCCTTTTAGTCACCCTCCTCAAACATCCTGAAAAGGTTAAGTCATCAACTACACCTTCTACATGGGCAGGGTATTTTATCTATCTGCCTACCCATCCTCCTTAAAACTGCCTCCCTGCTCTGTCGCCATCACCTTTTGTCCTGGTGGCCTGAGGTATGACTGCTGGATGTGGCACTTGTGCCAGCCAGAAATGTTAATTTTTACACAGACCTTTCCAGTCCTGAATCATGCTTTTTTCCCGATGCGAGGTTAAAAAAGAGAGGTTTACTCTGAAGTATAGCGCACAGAGTTTGGAGGAAAACACCGGCTTTTATCAATCAGGTTTACAGGGCAGGTCAGCAGTGAGCAGGCAGTGGGGCCGGTAGGAGTGTCAGGCACCCAGCTGATATTTCTGCAGGCAGGATGGTTCCCACCACAGAGGCACTGCAGGGCTTGGATCTCCTGCAGTGAGCCCGAGTGCAGCTATCACTACTCACGCAAAGGAAAGGGTTTTTGTCTACACAGGCTTTGCCACTTTCAGCTGCTGGAGGGGGCTAAATTTTTGACAGTGAACAACCTCTCAGCTGTGCTTTTAGAGTTTTTTTAGATTTTAGGATCCTTTCTTTCGTCCATCACAGCACTGTTACGGTTTGCAAGACTGCTGGAGGAGAACCATGCAAGTGCCTGCACACATGGTGTCATTTTATGTTCCCTCCTGTTGTGTTCCTTCTATCTGCTTTAAACCAGCAGGTGGGGAGGTGGGAGAAATATAACATTGCCTTTTATTGTCTCCAGGTGTTTGAGGAATGACAGACATTGGTTTTTCCTTTGAATGATTGCTCTTTGCCAACAAAACACAAGCAAACACTGCAAGAAAGTAGCTGAATAGTTTACCACAGCACACTGCAGAGCCCGAGGGCAGCAGCTCAGGACTGGAGGCAGAAGGAGGTGCCAGGGGGAAACCTGTCCACATTCTCTTCCAGATGGAGGAATCATAATGGTGCCCAGGAAAAAAGAGAGAGCCATCATCTGTTTTTTAGTGTCATCATTGATGCTGTATTTGTCTTGTGGCCGCTCCATCGAGTGGTGCTGTATAGTAGGACCACGCTGACGGAGAGCAATGGCTGGCGGCACGGCTGAGATACTGGCTGCAGATCAGGGCACTGTTTTGAGGATCCCATGCAGAAGCTGAGCTCCTGGCAGTGCCTGAGGAGAATGCACAGGGTATAAAAGGGTTTCTCCATGCCATTTCAAGACTCGGTGGGGCAGACGGTTTGTTCCTAGGGCTGTAGTTTGCAGCACCCCGTGCCCCTCCTGGGCAGGAGGGACTGGCCGAGTGGAAGGAGCGCTTCTAATGCCATGGTAACACTAATTGTGCTCATGATGGGAAATGTCAGTGCTGTAACGCGGGTGCCAGGGACGCACAAAGCCTCATGTCCTCTGAACAGGCATCATGGAGAGTGCTCAATGAGTTAGGACAGACATTTAAGCTCTTCCCAGAGCAGTTCCCCTCTGGCATCCTTTGCTTTTTGCATAACCCCGTGGTCTGTTCAGAGCAGCAACACAGAGCAGAGCTACGTGACGGATCTCCTTCGGACAGGCAGGCAGCTCTGGAGTGCAGCAGCCTCTTGCAGAAAGACCTCTGTTTGCCAAGGGCTGGGCTTGATACTCAGGAATATTTTGGGTGCATTAGCCTTCCTATAAGAAAACAACCTTATTCAGTACTGTGTGTAGGCGGAGGAGATGCTGGAAGGGAGGGGGAGTTGCTGCTGCTGAACAACCAAATCAAGAGTTAAATATAAATTATTACTTTTCCTGCTTGTCAAAAAAGGCCAAATAGACTTTTCCAAAATGCATACACCCTCCAGGACATGTGCGTGACTTAGGGCTTGTCTAGGACACTTCAGGGACGGATTGTGCCTGCCTATCGCATGCAGAGGCAGGAGGGTGCCTTGGACCACCTCTGGGCATCCCTGTGAGCAGGTCCTCACTTCCCATGGGGAGAGCAGGGCTGCCGAGGTGGAGTGGGCTTCCAGCCCTTCCAGCCCTGCCAGCCAGGGGCGAGGACTTGTCCCCGAGCTGGGGTGAGGGTGGCAGTCAGGGGCAGAGCTGCTCCCCCGCTGGCACAGCATGTCCTCCGCTGGTCCGATTTACCGGTTAATTTGATCAACCATTTAATTTTGTCAAAATCATTGACAAAAGACCATTAAAAGGAGAGTTATGCCACTTCTATGCTCTATGGCTTTGGCTCATTTATTTTAATTAGCTGTAACAAATTCATGGTTAAACAAGGCTCGAGAGGGTGCTATCTAAATGTGGTACTCATGGCATACACAGTACCATTAATGAAACACTTCTCCACAGCTTGACTACGTTCTCCCCCATCTAGCTTGCGGCTCATTATAACACTAGAGATAGGAAACAGAATGTAACACCTAATTAAAATGTGAGCCTGTGTCCACAGATGATTCAATAGAAATAAAGGCATTAGGCTGGCGAGAGAAGCGAGGGAAGAGCCATCACAATATAAACATCTCATTCGAGCAGTCTGGAGGAAGCTGTCACTCTACTGTGCTAGGCGCCTGCATAAAGTCGGGGTAACAAGAGTATTTGGATCCTGATCCAGCAAAGCATTAAAAAGTAAAAACTGATAACAACCAAATATCTGTCGTTCTCATTAAGCATTCTGAACCCCACTGCGTAATAACAATTTTTAGCCTGCCCCGTTGGTTGTCATAGAAATAGCACAAGCAACGACTTATTTTGGTAATAGGATTATAGATAGTGTCTTCTCTTATTTTAGTTGTTCTTTTCAAGTTTATACGGATGCATTTTATTGTGTAAGTAGATGAGATGTCTGCAGCCATTACAAGAAGAATTTAATGTGTGTTGGGTTAAGTACACTAGAAGCTTACATAGAACTCAACATTTTTTGTATTGTTACTCACCAAAATACTGAAGAAGTATAAATAGCTGGATGTGAGCTTAAAATGATGCACACCAAAGAAGAGCAAACTAACCATATCTCCCTCTATTTGCCACAGGTGGGACAGTCCCCTGGTTGGTCTGTTTTTCTCCAACCAGTATCTTCAGATTACAACAGCTGTGCCATCCACCTCAGTGTATGGTTTTGGTGAACATGAGCATGTGTCCTTCAAACACAGCATGGACTTTGCTACCTACGGCATGTTCAGCAGGGACCAGGCACCGACGGTAATTCACTTCAGGCAGTGCTTTGTCCTGAGCTTGTATCACAAAAAGGTGGTGGCAAGGTAGAGCTTGGCCAAGGGAGCACCTCTCTCAGTAAGATAACACTGCTGATGTGAATTGATGGCAAAGACTGAATGCCACGTGTTTTGCAGGTGTCATAAGTTTTAATTAAATAACAAAATCGAAAGTCATTTTGAGGTGATTTTGATACTTCTCATTAGAGGCTTTCTCATGCTGCTGTAGTTGACAGAAAAAGAATGTTTTGTGTATCAAATTCCTGCATCAGGAAAGCATTTAATCTCACACTTAGATCGATCCCTGTTCATCCAAAGAAGCTGGGCTTCAGCAGAGTTTATAAAATGTTTGCAAAACTGAGGCCAATGGCTGATGAGTCTACTTTAACTAGCAAAACATGTCTTACCCTTGCCATTTTGGAGGGTTTGGCAGAACATGGAAGGTTTGGCTAAGAGAGCTTAATAAGAAGCACGACATTGAAGCAGAAAAAACAATTCCTGTTCTATCAATTTGCCTTCACACCACTTTAGAGGAAAAAATGCCCAACTTTTCAAAACAAGTCTCTAACTATGAATTAATTTTTTTCCTAGTCTTCGCATATGTACATAGCTGACAAAAATTATCAAAAAATGGCAAAATCAAGCCATACCTAATGTGCTGTTTATGTTTCAGCCATTTGCCAATCTTTATGGAGTTCACCCTTTCTATATGTGTGTAGAAGATGACTCCAATGCCCACGGCGTTCTCCTTCTGAACTCCAATGCACAAGGTAAATTACCTATATTGATTGCATATAGAAAGGCAGTAAATTAGTAAATATATAAAAAAAAGCTGTTTTAGTGATTACTTTTTCAGTGCAGTACAAATGTTACTGACTGTTGCATAACTGAGTTTCCAGTAATTGCCCTAAAGTTTTCAAAGAGATTTCATAGAATGACTGTTAAACAAGGTAAGGTATTTTCAGGGAAAATATATGATTAATTTTTTGAAAAATAGATGCACATACAGGGAAAGGAGAAGATGGAAGAAATTTCCTCTGGGATTGGCATAACTGAATCAAATCAATTTAGGTTAGTCCTATATTCTGTCTGTGGAGAGTAGTTTTGTGCGTTGCCATGGTCACCTTACTGTGTTAATCCAATAGTATAATTTCAGAAAAGGGGAATCTTCACTCAGTCTATAAAATCAGTTTCCCCTGGCAGGCAATAACTTCCAATAAGAAGATTAAAATAGCATGGAGGAACCCTAAACACAAGCCTGTGGTTCCTTTTTATATGAATGAAACTCAGACAAATGAATCTGAGCAATCTACTCTGTGTGGGTTTCTGTGATTTATTGCTGCACCATGCTAATCGGAAGATGCAGATTACAGAAAGACTGGACAACTGCTAGCCTATGTACAGGTCCTCTGTGCCCATCTGATCATACAGCGAGGCGTCAGGTAGTGGCTTGCACGTGTATCTACCTCTGCCTAGGGACACATTAAGGCATGGAGCAACCCAGCATGCGTATGCCTCATGCAGAGTTAGCTTGTCCTGAAAATCTGTTTTTCCCTTTCAGATGTTTCTCTGAGCCCAAACCCATCCTTAACTTTCCGCACCATTGGAGGGATCCTTGACTTTTATGTCTTCCTCGGACCAACTCCTGAGAACGTAGTTCAGCAGTACACAGAGGTTAGTAGGAAGTGCATATAGCACTTGGGGCAGTGCCTTTAAACAAACTCCATCAGTATTGGGCAGTATCAGCAGGTGGCTCGGCCAGAGCTTGGTCCCATTCCGCTTACACAAAGTGATAGCTGATGTGGTGAGGCAGGTGGAGACAAACAGTAGGAAAAATCCTACAAATACATTAGCAGTAAGAGGAAGACTAAGGAGAGCACAGCCTATTATCAAAAAGAAAATAACAGAGGACATAAAAAGATTGAAATGCATTTTTTGCTGAAGGCCTCTCCCACACAGTTGTGCTCAGCTACCTAGAACAAATCTTTTTAAACAAGAGGATCGCAGCAGGCTTCTTGCGATGAGAACGGTGACTGCTTGTTCTTTGTATCTGCTGGGAATAGAGCACTGTCTTAGTTTGCAGAAGATGAAAATTCAGTGGTAAGGAAATCCTTTCTTACTATAAGAGGAATTAACCCCCTGAATGGACTATTCAGGGAGGCTGGGGAATGTCCCCAGTGTCAGAAGTTAGTAAAAACAAGTTGGACAAATGGGAATCTAGACCTGCCAGGGGTAATCTAGGTTTGCCTAAGAGCCAGAGGCTGATCTTGTGGTCACCTTTAGGTGCTTTCCAAACCTTCCTTTCATTGGCATAATCATATTATTATATGTACATCTACTCTATAATTCTAACTGAGTAGTACTTTGAAAAAAAAAATTAGAAATGCTGATAGGCAGAAGGCTGCAAGGAACTCCTCAAAAACCATTTAATGCTGTAGACCAGGAACCTTCCTATCGGCACCTGGGCCGCACCGAGCATTACTACAGCAGGAGTACGTCCCTATCGCTGCGCCTTTTGGATTTTTCCATGGGGGAGAGCTAGCTGTATCTGTATACTTGGATTCTTACTGTGTGGCCCATTCTCACACCATGTGAACACCATCTGTGACATTATCATCCAAAAATCTGATGTGGCTGATACAGTAGTTTTCTCCTTGCTTTTCATCTGGCATTTGGCTGAGGGAGCCAGGCGGAGTTTCCAACCCTTTCCCCCTTGTCATCGCCTTGATTTGCATGTGTCGGAGAGCTTGTGAGGGCAGGAAATAATGAGGAAGAGCTTAGACTGCTCTATTAACATGATTAAAGCACCTATTTTTTCTCCTTAATAATCTAAATCAGCAGTCATTTTTTGCTTCATTTGCAGACATAGAAAGAGCCCTCATGGTTGTTTTGAGCCATTCCAACTTCTTGTTCATTCTGGGTAGTTTGGAGCTACCAGGGTCTTCTCACTGCCAGTGACAGGGAGGAGGCAGATGCTGGTTTGGTGGGAAGGCCACCAGGTTCACGTGCTGTGCGGTTTGCTCAGGACTACCTTAGGCAGCAGGGTTGTTCAAGCACGTGTCACTGGGATGCGGGCCTGAAGGATGAGAATGAGGGAAAACACCAGGGATTATTTTAAATGCTTCTATACCAGTGTATCTCAGTCCATATGAAGAGACAGAAAAATGTTCTCGAGCTTAGGTACCACACCTGCAGTTTGGATGATCTCTTTTGTCATGCCTCTTCAGAAACCTGTAGGGGCTGATGGGAAGCTCTGGTGTCCTTTTATAAACCCATATTTACACGATAGGTGGCGAGTAGAAAAATTTTATATTTATAAATGTATTTATGTATGTATGCGCGAAACGGGGCAGAGAGAGGAGGCTAGGAGGTGTTGCATAAGAAAAAATAAGAAGTATTGCAGCTCAGTTGGACTCGAACCTTGTGGGTCCCTTCCAACTCACAATATTCTACGATTCTGTGGGGTTTTTTTTGTTTTTTTGGGTTTTTTTTGTGGTTTTGTGTCTTAATGCCCCCTTCTGCCACCTCCACTCTAGGACCCTGCACTTGCTGGGCAAGCAGTGGATATGCTGTGACAGAGCTAGGGACGCTGTCTGGCAGTGGGCTGTGTCTTGACAGAGGATGGGGTGATGCATATTGGTGTGATTTGTCTCTCTCTTCTCTGCTCTGACACTGATTTTTAAAAAACTTGTGGGTGCCTCATGTTTTGGAGGTCTTGGGTGAAAGCGGCCAAAGGTTTCAAAACCTGCTCGGAGGGGCTGCTACACCGAGAGGTGGTTTGTATTTTTCCTGCTCTTCTTCAGTATTGAGAGCAAGAGGGCATTAAAGGGATGCAATGTTTAGAAAGAAATTTGTCCAAGCTTACCCTCCTCTGGGCCATGATAGTTCTACAGCCTTCACCACATGACCGTAAGTGTGTTTGGACATTATGGACAGAGAAAATGAGCTAGGCAGAGCACAACTGGGAATGTTTGGGAGCTTCATCTCCACTGGACTTCAGAGGTGTAGAGTGAACTTCAGAGGTGTCAAGCCTATATGTGTCAGGGGATTTGCCTGTTGATTCTGGACCAGTCAGTCTGGTTTTCACTAATGAAAACCCATGTATCTGCATGTGAGAACACAGGTGTGGAAAAAACTTTACTCCTGTTTCACAGAGCATAACTACATTCTTTCCAGTTGCCCAGTGTTTTCCAAAGAACTGAGGATATACGGGCAAATAGCTGGTTCAGGGGTGTGCAAGCAATTCTTACCCAGTGAGGGCTGCCTGGAAAAAAGTGGCAGGTGGCATGTTCCTCTTGGTCACTAAATGCCAGGTGATACATTAACTGGGCCCTTGCACAGAAAAGTCCTGCCTCAGAACCAAGCTCTGTATATAAAGAAACCAGCATTTTGCCTTTTCTGGCTTTTTAAAGCCTCCATATCCTGTGCTTGTCTTCTTTGTGAAATGGGAACAAAACCACAGAAAGTGCTGCTGGGTTGATTTTTGGTGATGGAAGGGAGAAGAAGCCTCGCCCAGGCAGTCATTCTGGGAAAGCTGGAGCCTGCCCAGGGCAGTGGGCTCTGCTGGGTCTCACTTCTCCAAGCAGAGGTTCATGTGGGAGGCTGCTGGTGGCCCTCTGTGTGCTGCAGAAGGAGCCATGGAGCTCTGTCCCTCAGAGGTCTGCAGCTCCCAGTCCCTCTGCACTCTTTCCCCATCTGTCCAACTCTCCAGCACTGGTGCCATAAATCAAACAGCAAACTGGTTTTTGAACTTCCACGTTGGCAATCAAGCCAGGAAAAGACAAGCGACCCATCCACCTTGGCAGAGCTGTGATCTCTGTGATGAAAGCACTTATTTCAGGGGAGTCACTGAAGCAGAACCACAGAGCTGAGAGTCATCCCCATTTCTTTTCAAAGTCTTTCGCTGGTGTTTGAAGACAGCATTTCTGTGGCTTAGCAGGTGGCCAGCAGCCGAAAATAAAATGAGAAAGTTCTCACTCCCCAGCTGATGAGTGCTGGCAGCTTGCTTTCCACCCCTGCCTCCCTGGAAATGGAGCTGGAGCAGAGAAAACAAGGTAAAGGGGAGCCGGTGGGCGTCTCCTAACTAGACATGTCACATGCCAGGACAAAAAATCCCCTGCTCTGTATTCTTCGAGCTTGTGCTCCGCTCTCTAGGGAAACTTAAAGAATGCACGGTAGCAATTTCACAGTGAAATAATAACTTCCTCAATAAACATCCTGAAATTCCCAGATCGCAAATGTTACAGTTACCATATTATTAGTCTCTAGGGTAATGATTTGGCTTTTATGTACAAGATATGTGGGAAGGTGAAGGAGACAGAAAAGACCCTACTTTTCTATTGTATTTTCTGTCACACCGAGAGGACACTCAGTGAAGTCATTGTCACTCTCGGGGGAAGGAGAGGGGTTAGAAGGGAGGAGTGTGACCCACGCCTGTAAGGCAATGCTCAGCAGCATCCCTCAGCTCTCCTAGCTCTTTGTATGGGTCTCCTCTGGGAAGTGGCATTTCAGGAGCTCCCAGACACAGGGGCCCCACAGCCAGTGGAGCCAGGCTGCCCTCTGCTCCTTAGGGGCATGGTGCCTATCTCTTGCCCACACAAGCAGATGCACAAAATCACTACAGGGGGCTTTTTGCAGGAACTACCCATCGCATCCCCTGCAGGGTGTCCCCATTGGCACAGTGGGGTGGCCAAAAACCAGCTTGTCCATTGCAAGGAAGAGAGCTGTGCCTGGAACGAAGTGCTCCACACTCTTCTCATGTGTTTTGTTCTGTTGCCTTCAACACCATTTCCAGACCTGAGTGACCCCCCTGGCCCTCGCCACGCTTGCTTCTGCACAAGATTTAGGTGCTTAGCTCAACTTGGTGCTTTTATGCAGCTCCCTCCAAGCCAGTGAGTTAGGAAAGCCTTGTTATGAGGCTCTGTGCTGGGTCTCTGGAGGATGTAAGCTTTCTCCATGCACCTCTGTGGCTTGCTGCCAGCACCCAGGGGTGGCCAACGCACAGAAATGGGCCAGCACCCCTGGTCTGCAGCTGGGCTGTGCCAGGAGTGGGCCTCCCTGCTTGGTGACCAATGGTGATTGCTGGGCCACCAGCCTCTTCATGTGTCCTCAGGGTGGCAGTGAAAACCAGCCATGCTGATCTGCTTTAAATGGGCTTCAAGGGTCATACAGGCGATGGGAGGAGACCAGCGGGCTGAAAGCAGGTGCCCTGCTGGGTCTCGCCAGGAGCAGAGTGAGGAAGTTCATGAGCTGGATTACAGGACATAGCTTGCCAGCGTCACAGCAGCTCTGCAGCAGTGATGGCTGTCAGGTGTGTGTTGGACATCGTGTGATTGGAAGGAGAAATCTCCATCCTGATGCTTCTGCTCCTTCCCATCCCTGAGCCTGCCTGACTGTGAGGAGTGCTGCTCCTGGCAAATCAGAGAGGATTCTGCCACAGCTATATATAAATTTGACAGTAATCACACTTTTCTCCTACTACAGAAGAGGACCGGTGTGTAGAACGGTTATATAAATCTCACTTACTATGGTAAATAGCTCAGTTTGCGGGAGGATAGGAAGAAGCAGAGATGATAGAGGCTGAAGAGCTCAGCCTCTGAGCTGAGCCCAGCCGAGACTCTGAGGCCAGACCCAATGTCAGACCATCGTTGCCAAATCCACTGGTGGCAGTTCAGGGCAGAGTAACAGTGCACAGCAGTATAATATGAGCTCCATAACAAGACACTCAGGAAAGTTATAGTTTAATGAAAGGAACAAATACCAAGTTTAACAGCTGCTGGGTGAAGTGAAGACCATGAATCTGTTGTTTTATTGAAAATTATCCAATGCAAAGCTTTAACAGAGTATACTGCATGACTCCCAATTCTGTTTTGAGAGCAAATTACTGCTTTAGAATCACAGAATCATGGAATATCCTGAGTGGGAAGGAACCCACAAGGATCATCAGGTCCAACACCCAGCTCCGCACAGGACCACCCAAAAATCAGACCCTATGGCTGAGAGTGTTGTCCAAACGCTTCTTGAACTCCGGTAGGCTTGGTGCTGTGACTACTTCCCTGGGGAGCCCGTTCCAGTGGGCTCTTTACTTCTTCCACACAGACCAGTAGGACAGTTCTAGTGAGGGGACCTCAGGAGGTCTCTAGTCCAGCCGCCTGCTTGAGAGGTAACATGGAACCTGCTCGTAGTTTATCACAGTGATTCAGTGACAATCTCACAGCTGAATCCATGGGTCCCCCAAGAAAGACCAAACAGTTGATAAGTGTTTGTCCAGCAAAGAACGAGGTTTGAAGACCCTGATGTCTAAAGCCCTTAAAATTTTTATACTCTTGAGGCTGTGAGCATCTTCTCAGTTGTTTACCTGTTGTGGGCCCTTTCTTCTTGTTTTCCTAAAATGAAATTCAGCTTCTCTGCATAGGTTTTGAGTTCAGGTTACCTTCACCTGACAGGGCACCCACTACACTCACCTGCCTCCTCAGCCATGGGGTATGAGCTGGATACAGGTGTCCAGACCACAGGAGCACCTGTGTAATTTAGCCATTCTGTGATTATCCAAACACACCATTTTTGTGACTGAATCCAAAGCATTAACCCAGCTTCGATTTTTATATTTTCCTCCTACAGCTTTTCCTGAAAAAAAAAAAAAAAAAAAAGTAAGCAAGTAGCAAGCTTCAAGAGTCATTTTATATGGCTAATTAGGGTGCAAGAGTTAAAGAGCAACCTTTTGTGTTAAGCCCTGTACCTGCATTGCTGGAGATCTCAGCTCCGTTGTAAGCATGGAAAAGAGTAACTCCCTCTCTGGCCTCTCTGATATACAGGGCTTAAGTCTTCAGCCATCCCTTTCACATCAGTCTTTGGTCATAATGTTAGTAGGATCCTGTTTACTATTTAAGCGTTTATGACTTAGTTCACGTCCTTGATTTGAGATGCCCATGGTAATAATGTTATTTGTCCAATAACCCAATGCAAGGAGGCTGAACACAGGGAGAGCGCATGCAGATCACCTGCTTCCTGGGCACAGCTTTTAGCTGTTCTCTGAGCTTTCTTCTCACTGAGGAACACTTCCAGGATACTTCCCAGAAGCATCCACTCTCAGGTGCATCTGAAAAAAAGTGCAGAAATTACATAAGGCCAAGTTATGCAAACCCGGAAAAACTAACAGTGAATCTATTAAACAGCACTTGGAGTTATTTATGAGCCAACTGCAGGAGGAATTGTGCTATGGAAAATAGGATCTATTTTTTTTTCTCCTTCTTTAGTACTGTATCTTTCTATTTTTTTTCTCAGTTAGTATACTCCATATGTTTGCTGTTTCTGCGTTTCTCATGTTTTCCTCCCTCAGTTCCCCTGCCATACCTCATTTACCTTTTCTGATTCTATGCGAGTCAGTTTTGCCGAGCAGGCTTTCTCTGTGTACTGCATTTTACGATCATTTGTATGCAGAATGCAATCTATATGAATTAACTAGATCCTAAATATATATCAAATCCAACATGAGTTTCAGGTTTGCAGAATTGCACCTCTGTCTCTGCTGATCCATCTGCAAGTAAGTACCATATGCCAGTTACTTTATCAGGAAGCTTCAGGGGGATCCATTAGAGAGAGTCCGCAGCATAACTGGAAAAAAAGAACATTTGTTTTCCCAGCTGCCCTGTTTTCATCCTTCCTCTTCAAATGTTCTGTTCATTTCAATTACACTCACCATAGCTGTGCCAGCCTGGCCAACCTGGGGAACTAATTGCTTTAAAAGTTAATATCTTGCTTGCAAGGTGGATTTTCTTCCGTTTGTTCAACTGTAATCCCAAATTCCTCAAGGGATGCTGTCACAAAATGCCACCTCGCCTCAGGGCAGCTCTGAGGTCTGCAGAAGCAGTGTACAGAGCGCAGCCAAACCGCGGCATCCCCCAGCACTGGGGACAAGGCTGTGTCCTTTAGGGAGGACGCTGCCTGGTGCCTTGGTGGCCACAGCTTCACCTCCTGCCCCATCACTATTCATGTAGGCACTCAACACAGCACACAGGGTGGAAGTAAATCCCCACACAGCTCTTGAACTGAATATCGGTGATGTCCTAAGCTCATTGTCATGTATCCCCTATGCAGGAGTGACCTGGGGTATCACAGGGCTCCAGCTGCTGCTGAACCGATCCCAGCCAGCTCAGGGGACAACTGAGATGCTGGTCTCTGTGCCATGCAGGCATCTTGCCAGGGCACTGGGCTCTGCATCCAGCAGCAGGATTAATATTTATCAGCTGTTTTTCCTTCTTCCTCTTATCCAAGGGAAAAAGCCTGTGCATGAAAAGTTTTATTTCATTAGGGAATTCTTTTGTTTTGGTCTGTTTTTTAACCTTGTTTGGAGAGGTCACTCTCTGTTTATTGTAGAGAAAGCATGGACAGAATGTACATCTGCTTTTGGAGCACAAAGTGGTGGGGTTCGTAGAGTTCTTCCTGCGTCCTAACTGGGCTAAAACAAGCTCTGCTGCCTCCTCAGACGAATTTGCCCTTCATATGACAAGTGCTGTTGTGATAGAGGATCAGACTTCTTGCCCCGAGGCTTGCCATGCTGTGCTGGACATGACAGCACCAGGCCGTAGGGCACCCTGGAGACCGCCCCAAGTCACTGCTCCCTGTCCAGCTCTCCACAAGCTGGAAGGATGCTCTGGGGGATCAGGTGCATCTGCACGAGTTGGAAATAACTAATGACAAGTGTAACCAGAGGAGACTGCACTGTAATGGCATGTCTCTGCCCACTGGCATCCCCCATGCATGCTTTGGGGCCTCTTTCACCTGCCCAGAGCCTCTTGTAGCAAGGGCACAGCAGTGTGCTGCTGATAGCTGCACTTGCTTCTTCTCAAGGGCTTCATCTCCAGCTGTATATAGGTATTGAGGAGGGTGAAGAGGGTTAAATCCAGTGGAATGGGATGAGGAACAGGCACGTGGGGGAGATGCAGTGCTCAACCGCCACGTCCCTGCTGGGAGGACACACACCTTTAACCTCCCCAGGTGTTCTGGCCTCCTCCTACTTTCCCCGAGGTGAGACATTGTGACCAGTGAAAGTGCACTGTGCAGCTAAATTTGTAATGCTGAGTGCTTGAAGTTCGCCTGTCTGTCCGCAAGCCGTTTTCAAGTGCAAGCGACTCTGAGTGTTCCACCGTGAGAGAGCTCAGGAGTGTTAAAAAAACCTCTGCTTTTCCACACTTTTCCCCTCCACTTGTTTTTCTGTCCTTTGCAGTATGCACATCCCACCACGTCTAGGATCTGTGACATCTTTAGAGCAATTTCAAGTCCAGCATTGCTGCCACAGTACAGACTCTTTCTGGAGAAAACCCCATAGGAAGAGGCATCTCTGTGCATTGCAATGTCTGGAGAGCTTAGCCGTACAACTGATAGGGAGTGCCAGGAGTGCATCCTTTTATTTAATTAAAGTAGATGGATTTTGGCTGCCAATATTCAAGTTTTGTTCTTTTTCACTTCTTAGCATAATTACCTAACTATGGAGATTCACAAAGAAATAAGAGAGGAACAGTTATTTAGCCGAAGGGAATCAATAGCTGTGACTAATTAATAATCATCGGTGCTTACTAGCTACTTGATTTTCATGTGTCGCCCGAAAGGATGTTAGAAATACTGCACAAAGGCTAATTTCATGGGATCTGACTGTTTAAAATGGGAGCAAGGATTTTGGGATATCTCCCCCATAAAACATCAGCATGTACCAATGAGGCACGGGTAGGCTTCAGCGTGTTTCTGGAACAGAACCGCGGTGGTTGCTCTCTGCCCGCCCCCGGCTGCCTGAGCAGCTCTCCCCAGGGAGCAGAGCAGGATGCCTCATGCCCCTCTGCTCGCAATCGAGTTTCCTCATGCAATTTGCATCTGGATTATGTGGAGCTGGTGGAAATCAAATATTTATAAAATCATACTTAACTCATTACTTTGTGTTTTGACGACAATTTTGAGGGAGCAAACAGTAACTCTGACCTTGAAGGGGTTTGTTGATGCCTGGCAACACATTGCTCTGGGCCAGCAATATCAGCAGTCAGTCATAAGCAACTGGATTTCAGCAGGGAGGTGTGCAAATATGATTAAAACTTCAGAGAGCTCAAATAAACAGCAGATGAGTTAGTTCAGCTGGATGTGGCAAGAGAAATTAGCAAAGCTGACTGCTGCACAGTGTTGGAGATTTGCCTTTTATTGACCAAAGGGCTGGGTCTACCAGGAGCAGCTTTATTTTAAAGCACATTTTACAGCAAAGTATATTTTAGTTTTTACAATAAAGTATATTGCACAGTTAGGTGTCTGAGAAAGTAAGGGGTATTTCAAGGATGTGTGATACCTGTGCTCTGATCTTAGTGGCTTAAATGAGCTGGGAGCCTCTCCTGGTGTTTCAGGATAATTTCTTTCCCCAAAATCTTCACCTCAGTCTTTGAACTTGTGTATTCCTCATTCCTGCCCTAGGCCATTGGACGCCCGCACATGCCAGCCTACTGGTCTCTGGGATTTCAGCTCTCCCAGTGGGGTTATGGCAGTATTGATGTCTTAAAGAAAACCGTTGAGCGCATGCGCTACTATGATATCCCCTATGTAAGTATGCTCATTTTCAAATCTGAAATGGGAAGAATAAAATTATATTAAAGAATTGTAGAGCAAAAGGATGTTCATAATCTTGTGTAGTGGTTTCACAAGTCATTTCTTTACAGTGCTTGAAAGAATGTTTAAAATTGGCCTTAAATTCAAGGTTTAAGTGCTGCTCTTGGCTGCATTGCAGGCGATTTGGGTACAGGTTTATTTCAGTTTTGAGATGACAGTTGATTGGTATAAGACAGTATGAGATGCTTGCATTTTGAACATGAACTATGGCGGTGCTGATGCATGTCACTGCCAAAGAGTTGCTGACCTAGGACTTCCACTTGTCCATTTTGTCCATTGCTGCAACATAAATTTATAGGAGCTGGATTTGGCCTCAATTATTTATGATTATTATAGCCAAACACTTAGGTTTTATTTCATAAGTCAGTTCCTTCCTAGGAACACAGTTGCACACGTTGTGATTTTCTGTATAAAATACATCAACGTTTACTTTTAAAATGTTTAGGATGTCCAGCATCTTGACATTGACTACATGGATCGTTACCTGGATTTTACCTATGACAAAAAGAGTTTTGCAGATCTGCCAGAGTACCTCCAAGGGCTGAAGAAAGCAGGAATGCACAACGTCATTATTCTGGTAAATTAACAATGTTGCTAATTATTTCTCCATTTATAAGAACTATTTGCATCATTATGCTCATAGCAGTATCTAGGTGCTAATATACGCATGCTGTTGCAGCACATTTTCCATTTTTGTCATTTGTTGAGAAAAGCTGAACAACATCTGCTCACAGACTTCACATTTAAATGTGTTGCGTTTATAAGATACCTGTGTGTACTGGTACTATCTCTATACCGTGACACCAATTTTCTTTCACAGAGAAAGAGAAATTTATGAGAAATTTTGCCTCTGTTCAGAGCTGAGTTGAGACAGAATTTCTTTAGTGCTATTCTTTTTCTGATAATGAACAAATGAGTTTAACATGCACACAGAAATAGCTGAATAGTGGAAAAAATCTACTCATAATCAATTTGGAGAGCTAGTAATTATAAATTGTGTTGCCTTGTATTTACTTTTCATCTAAATTAATGTAAGAGAAGTTTGTTTACATGAAAATTTGTGGAAAATGTATGCTGAACCTGTAACCAATATTGAAGTACAGAATCACAGAGTGGTTGAGGTTGAAAGGGACCTGTGGAGGCCATTTGGTCAAGTTGCCCAGGACCATGTCCAGATGGTTTTTGAAGATCTCCAAGGGGGGAGACTCAAAGGAATTAATTTGGGCAGAAGTGAAAATCAGAGATTTCCTTCTTCCCGTGTCAGTTTTTCCAACAAAGATTGCCATTTCTCTCCAGTCCTTGCACCCAAATTACTTTTTTTCACATTAGATACAGTGAATGCCCATGGTGGTGAAGAAACTGGAGTCCAGTAAATTAAATACTACATAAGATGTTGCTGTCATCATCATTGTAAATAGGTAACCCATCCGTAGGCGAGCATATGCACAGTCAGGACTTTCTAACTGCTATGCAGTTTGGGCTCTCTATATCCTCAACAACTCTCTAAAAATCATCTAATCTCTTAGAGGTCTGACATTAAATATCAGCTGCTTATTTATTGATTTTTCTTAAGCAAGTTTGTGAGACATGAATATATGAGCAAAATACCTTGAGTTTGGGGTAGCTTTTCCTGTGCACACTCTTGCCCTTCAGTAAATAAACGGTAGTCACCTCTTTTTCATCACAGTTAGAATGCCTCCAGTTGTTTTGCACTTCCTGCTGGTTAGGAAGCTACAGGGAAGCAGTCACAATATAGTGGGTGAGGAATGTTATATTCTTACTTGTGAGTTTAACTTCAACGACATTCTTAAAGCACTTTCAGTTTCTCAGATGGAGCATGCTAGAGCAGGGCAAGGAGCTGTTGCTATATACATCTAAATTCAGTAGTTAAGCAGATTCAAGCAGTACATCAATAATTCTCCATTTGTGCAATAAGCCAATGGGAATCCTAATAGGACCTTCTTCTTTCCTCTTTCCCCTAAACTGTAAATAAGGACTGTATTGTGCTCTAGGTCTTTAGATAAGCTTGTGAGGAAAAAACAAAGGCAGATCCAGTTTGCCCTTCATTTTTGAAAAGCTAGTGGGAAGTATATGTTGCACTGGTAGTGAAGATTTCTATCTTTGCTTTATTACAATTGCTGATATTTCTGTCACATTTTGACTGTTAGCTTTCATTAGCAGTGTCCATCATACCTGTAAGTGGAGTCAGGAGCTGAAACAGTATGAAGGGTTTCATTCCCAAATGAGAGAAAAGCCATGATACCTGCAATCAAGGCAAATGTAATCCAGTTTGATGAAAAGAACAATTTCCTATTTAGATTCCCTTTGGGTAGTGACAGTAATGAGCGAGTTGCCCAAGCGCAGCAGATTGTTGCCTCCCTCATAATGATTTCAGGAAATGTGCTCTGATTGCTGTCACTTCTTGTCATGTAAAAGCTCTAGTGAATGGATTATGAATGGATTTGTGGGAGATGGGTGCAGTCCTCTGGTTGGTGTGCATCAGCATCTCAGACCCCTATGGTCACATGCAAAATGCAGATCATAGAGTCATAGAATGCTTTGGTTGGAAGGAACCCTTAAAGATCACCAAGTCCGACCCCCCTGCCATGGACAGGGATATCTTTCACTGGGCCGGGTTGCTCAAAGCCCCGTCCAACCCGACTGGAGAGCCAGCAGTATTAACAGTAATTACTGGTGATCTGCCTGAGGCTGGGACCCCGAATTCAGTTGTGCCGCCACTGCTGGGGTGGCTGGTGCCTTGCCATCAGGAAGTCCAGTCCCCATGCTTGCATCCAATGCTGACAGCCCTCCATGCCTGTGGTCACCTTGATAGCAGCATGGCCCTGCTATTGGAGTCTCTCAATGCAGTCTCAGCACTTCTGTCTTGATGTCTTTCAGAGGCCACCTCCATGTAAGGGAGATTTTTATTATTGCACTGAATGATATACATACTTCAGCTGTGACTTATTCTGAGTCAGAAGGAACGTATTGTTTAGAAACAAAGAAACAAATTCTGAAAGTAAAAATGACTAGAATGTAAAATTACAAACATTATTACTGGAGAGGAACTTTAATGAAAGACCTTGCATACCTTTCATTAAATTACACTAAAAATGGAAACAGCTAGGAATGAGGAGTGACAAATTTCTTAAGAAAAAAAAAAGAAAAAAGTCAATAGCAACATGCTTATCATTCAAAATAAGGCTTGATAGCTTTAACATTTTAAAGTCTAGCTCTACTGAGCTGCAGAGGCTAAAATTTCCAGAAATTAGTTTTTATGGATGTGCGTCAAAATCTGTGTTTGAGGCCATAGGTGGAATTGCGCTGGTCTGTCTAAGTGCTGGGTGCCCCAGGATTCAGAGCAGTCAGTCAGAAGTATGAATGCTCAGAGTCTCCTCTCCAAGAGCTGCTAAAAGATGATTTAGGGTAGGTTTGGCAGAAATGAACTTCCTTCCCCAGAAACAACCTGTGGAATGCAAAACCAGGGCTGGGAGGGTTTTGTTCTCTGTAGAACACTGCTAAAACTGCATAATATATTATATTTATGCACTGGAATAACCTTTTAGCTGAAGGAAACCAGAAGTTTGGATTAGGGGTAGCTAATTAAGCTGATTTCTTCCAGCCTTCAAGTCCCTTGAGAGCCATCTTTTCCACAATTATAAGATAATTATTACAGATGGACAGTTTTCTCTTTTCCAAAGCTGAACTATTTAATAAGCTGAAAACGTAATGGACACTTACACTCTTTAATTATGGAGGTGATATTGGAGCTACACAGTTAAAGCTGAACTGAATTTTGTATTTAAGGTGGGGATTTAGCAGGGGCTTTTGTTTTTGATGCATGGAAGAATACACTTTCTACACCAGGGCTATAGCTGTCACAGGGCTTACAAGTAAATCAGGCAATTAATTTAGGTATTAAAATGAGCTTTAAAACGTGCCCTTAAAGGAATTTGCCATTTGGGATCATATATTTTTTGTCCTTAAGTTTAGTATTTAAACTTCTATCACCTTTTAATTAAAATTCATTTAAATTATTGCACAAGCAATAATAATGGAGGAATTGTTTCAGTGGCATTTCTCTCCATTGTGTGTCATAAATGAAAGGTTTTTTGCCTTAAGCAGAGCCTGAGAGGGTAAAATTTTCTGAGAGAAAAGGGAAGAATTCCCTTCTTCTAAAATGGCTGCTATCTTGCTTTGTTCTAAATAACACAAAGCAGGTAGCTGCTCCCAATTAGGGACATACCGCCGAGCATGCTAACCTCCTCGAAGTCCCAGCTGGCTGTTGAGCAGAGTCGAATAGTACCTCTTCACTGACATCTCAAAATATTCCTACTTTTATTACTTACTGGCATGGTGGGCCACCATCTTCCCCAGGAGCAGTTTAGGCTCCCTTTCAATGAGCTCAGAGGCCACCAGTGGCCATCCTGGGGCAGAGAAGCTGGTAGTGTCCACGTCTCTGGCAGAAACGGGAGGTGGTGACTACCCCTGAGCAGTGATGGGGACAGGAGGGGTGAGCTGCAGGATGTAAACTGCCAACAGTTTCACATCTGCAGGGAAGAGAGGAGTTCGGCCACAACGGCATGCGTGACTTCGGTTACTCTGCACCAGGCTGACATAAAACTTCCTCGTCCAACATCAGGTCTCAGAGAGGGCTAACAAGGTTGGAAGTGTCCCGGCTCCAAGCCCCTTGAGGTGTTTTAGTTATCCCAGAGGTGAGCTGCTGAAGCTGAGGAAGCTGAAATGAGGATTGTCTTGGAGGGAACCCAGAGCTGCCCAAGTTTATTGACCTCGGAAGCGAGAAAAGTAAAATTTGATGCCTCTTTAAAACAAGTTGAGCATTGAGAGTCTCACAAAAAATAAAAATGAGGGTATTTATTAATTTCACTTAAATTTTGCCTTATACAAGAAATACAACATCTCTTTAATGACTTTTCCTAAATAATTATTATGTGCTCTCAACTCTTACTAAATTTTAATGCTGTCTTCTTCTGCATTAAGAACATCAAATTGTTTTAAAATATAGAAATAGAAAAAGTATCTGTTACCTCTGAGATCTTGATAAAGGAAGTGTAATCACTGTCTTCAGGATCCTTTCATAAGTAAGGATGAAGAACCGGGCACTTACAGGCCGTACGACCTTGGAGAGGAAATGGGAGTCTGGGTGAACAACTCTGATGGCGTAACTCCTGCTGTTGGAAAGGTTGGTTTACTAAATTCTCTTATGCACTTGATCTAACGTTGTTCCAAAGTGTTAAAGAAGCTGTGTAGCAGAAATTAGAAAATAACTGGACATTTGTACCTGTGAACTCTAGGCCTGGCCTCCCGGAGATTCAGTGTTTCCTGACTACACCAACCCCAGGACAGTTGAGTGGTGGACCAAGTTGTGTGTGGAGTTTAAGGATGTCCTTGACTACGACGGGATCTGGATTGTACGTCTGATCACATTTGCCTTCCCTTCTTTTCAAAACAGAAAATGAGTCTTTTGACATGTCTTACTCTCTTTATTAAAGGATATGAATGAACCGTCCAATTTCTTAAGTGGCCAGTTTCCTGGATGTGCTGCTAATGATATCAATGACCCTCCTTACATTCCTAGTAAGTAAAGTTTTCTTGACAATCTTTTTCAAAATCCTGGATAGGCTAATTCTTAAGAACATTTTCCATCTTCTCATTTTCCAAGTGTACAGTCGCAGATTCATTCGGGACTCAATTGTCTCAGCTTTGGTGGACTACCAAACATTAGAAACCTTCAGTCGCCAGGGCAGCCTCGTAACAAGGCAACAAAAATGGCCTTCCCTGCCATTCTCTGAGCAGCAGGTCTGCACCATAGAAAGGGCAAGGTACCTATAGACTGTAGCTCAGATGCAGATTTATGGAAGGAGTAACTCTTCTGCCTTATGTCTGTCTTTGCTAGTCCCAGGGCTGGGCAGTCCCTGCCTTTTCTACAATCTATGACAAGGAAGATTGCATCTCCCTGATACCTTAATTCAATATCTTTTCTTTCTCTTAGGAAATAAGTTTCCAGTCCCTTATTGGAAATGAGGTATAGGCTAAAAATAAGTTTTAAAAGGCCCAAGCCTATGGGAGGCTGTTAGGAAGGAGAACACCTCTTCCAGTAGCTGAGTTAATGGCATGCTCTTTCTCCCCCAGGAATCCCTGAGTACTTACAATTAGTGCCAGTGCTCCTGGCAATTAATCTAGCCAACATTTCCCCAGGAGAGCCTTGCTGCCCAAGCAAGGCTAATATACAGCAGGAAGTTGAGACATAAATGAGTTATTGACAGTGAAGTATTGGAAATGTCCCTTTTTCCTCTTCAGGCTGTTGTACTGTCATATGAAGTCTTCGTTTTATTTATTAAACCTCATTTCTCTTCACTGTGAATACAGGAAAAACTTAAACATAGCAAAAGCATGACATAAAATTATGAAAAGATTGTACATTATTGAAACCAGAAGCAGAGCTTTAAATTAAGATTTAGGTGTTTGTTCTCTTTTTGGGAAAATTTTCGGATGTAACTGCTGTATGTTAGCACCGTGGGTCTTGATCAAGTTGCCATTGACCAAGGTCCAGGCATTGATGAGACATTTCCACCTTTGCCTTAAATTCCTCCCATTTTTGTCATCACTGAGAGCTGCAAAAACAGGCATGAATCTTTGGGGAAGAAGACCAAAATAGCAGAGCTCCCTTCACCCTCACAAGTAAAGGAGTGAGGGACGGACCCACAAAGATGTTCCTGAGCTGTGATGCTGAGCTTTGTGACACCTAACATTGAGGTTTGAGCCCTTATAGAGGAACTTATCAGACTTAGAGTGCTAGGTATCTATGTGACATGTAAGGACAACAGGGGATGCTAAAGACAGAGGTGTGTTTTGAGCCCAGTTTCTCTTTGACTTGCCCCTTCTTGTGTGAAGATGCACCTCCTTCTACTTGTAACTCATGGTGTTGGTCTCCCTTCTGCAAACAGGAGCCTAAGGCATTTCTTCCAAGGTGTAGGAGTGCTGTTACCCAATGTTTTCACCCACTGTTTAAAGGCTTTCTATTACATTCTACATTATGTCAACACTGCGGATGCCCTCAGCTGTCTGAGCCCCTGGCTGGTGTAGGTGTGAGGTGGGACCTAACCAGCTTAGTCCAACAAGAAGTTAGGACATCCCTGGGGTCAGCATGGTTTTGGGGGCTCACTGCTGTCGTAGGAACCTGAATCTGTACGAGTCCCACTCTCAGTGCCTCAGGTGTTTGTTATTGTAGCCTTCAGCCTCCTTATCTAAATCGTAACCATGATTACCTGTACTTGTGGTTTGACCTTCTAAAAACAGATCTCCTTCAAATCGATTTTCTATAAACCACTTTGCAGTGGAGATTAATATGCAATTGTAAAATAATCAGTAATACTGAGGCAGAATGCAAAATATTCAGCATATGAAAGAAGCATGAAAATATGACTCGTGGCTCGTGGCAGCATTTGCTTTCATATTCCACCTTAATTTTACAGGGCTAATAATTAATTGTCTCTGGGACATTAAGTTTTAACTTTTCCCAGAACCTTGGTGTTTTCTTTAAACCTGTATCAGTCAAGGTTGCTTGGAAATTGCCTATAGATGAAGCTATTTCTGATGCAGATCAGCTGCACTGGAGTCTTTGTCTAAAGATCCAAAGACAAGGATTCCAGCTTTGGTGGCCCAGCAGAGCAGACAGGCTAGTAGGGTTTCAGGTACAGAGAAATGCACTTTGTAGTAATGAACTGCAAACATACAGAGAAGTGTGATTAGGCAATGAGGTTGCTCGCTCATGAAGAAATATTTAACATAGTGCATTGCACCCAGTTAAGCGTACAAAAGAAATATTTGACAGTCTATATATATATATATATTTTTCTTTTTTCTGGTAGAGGATTTTATAACACTTTCAGTTCCACCTCTAAAAACAAATCTATTGTATAACCTAAATATCTGACCTGCCCAATTGCTGCTGAATTGCACGTGGTATTTTCATGGAAACTCCCCGCAGAGGACAAGAATCACATTTTCCACACCCAATGGGTCTTTCTAGCATCTCCTTAATGCGGAATCAAAGACCAGGCAGCATCTGTGCAGCTGATTCATATTGCTTCCCCTTGGCCCAGCTGAATCAGAGCTGTGCCAGCGAGGCCAGGGCTGCCCCTGACCCTTACTGAAGGCAAAAAGCTGCTGAAGCCTCCATTGCTCACGACCTGCTGATGGAAACAGTTATCGCATAACCCATCCACGTGTGAATATACCCATTATAATCTGTCCTTGCTCTCTTCCATGCAGTGTATTGGGCCATAGCAGATGGCCTCCTGAGGACTGCTGCATCTCATGATTTTTCCTCCCTCCCTCCTCTGAAGCTCCCTGCTCAGTGCTGGCGGTGCTGCCTGGGGCTGTGCCATCAGTCCTGCCACCTTTTAAGTCTTAGGTGCCTCAGGGGAAGAAAGGGGCCAGGCTTGAGCTTAGGTACGAATTTTGCCACTGTAGGGCAGGGTCGTGCTGCCTACCTACGTCTGCATCTAAGTGGCACACAAACCTGGATCTCGTGATTTCACACAAACATACAAGTTCCCTGGGTGTCTGAATTTCTGGTTGTTTTTCTTTTCTTGCAACATTTTCACTACTAAGTAAAACTTGTCACTATGTAAAAGAATACATACGTTCATTCTTAATTTAGCAATGCAGGAGTTTTTGCTGGCCGTTACTGAATACCTGATACCTGTACGGATGTTCTGAATTACTGGATGTAAAACTTGAACCTCATTAGCAGGGTTTGCTCGGTTCTCTCACCCTCCTGAGGACATGTGTGCCTGTCTACAAGAATGTATTCACGGTTACATGCTAACCTCCAATCTGCAGATCCTGAAGTTCTTCAACTTTTCCTCTTTCCAAATCCTTTGGTGTTTTCCCTCCTAGATAAGTAAAAATATGAAGAGATTTGAAATGTGATGTATATAATTTTACAACATTTTTTGTCCTTCTCAGGCATTTCTGATCGTTCCCTGGCTCAAAAAACTTTGTGCCCGGACTCCAAGACTTACCTGGGAGAACACTACAATACGCACTCTCTCTTCGGCTGGTCACAGATGGCACCAACTTTCCAGTGAGTTTTCTAAGTGTTTCTGCAAACAGATTTCAGGCAACTGAAATGCATTTTAAACGCAGCTGATGTTACCTGGGAAATCTGTAGTGGTATCTACTAAGAAGCAGCCACACGCTTCACTTCTCCGTTTGTCATTGACTAAGAACAATTTCAAGGAAAGAGACTCTTGTCAGAGGAAGCAGAATCTTTTCCAATTTTACTTTTCTCAGCTAAATTCAGGATCTACTTGTAGGGCTTAACTCTTCAACTGCTGCTTTTGTACTACCAGAGAAGGAAGTTCCCATCTTGTGACAGAGCTGTTCCCATGCCAAAGCAGCCTTATGTGTGACATCAGGGGAAATTCTCCATCTCTTTGCTACCATGGCCTAAGCAGAGGAGCTTCCATGACTGCCAGTGAAGGATCTGTACTCAGCTCCTTGGCTGCTGCTGGAGCTGCCTCTGGTTCCTGGCAGACAGCATTTTGCATTTTGGCCTGGGGCTCTGTAGGTACAGGAGGGCTGATTTGCATTGCAGCAGGTTTGCTGTCAGCTGCTGGAAAGCTGTCCCTTTGCAGCTAGGAAGCACTCAAAATGAGTTTACGCAGGCAGGATCTGCTGCTGTCAGGCTGGAGGTACAGTGGAAATCTAGCTGTTCGATTAAATCAAACAGGCAAATCACATGTTTTCCAGCACAGCACTAAGACATGGATATGTTTAATGCCACAATGTAAGTGCCAAAGCAGAGGTTGTTGTACTGGCTTATTTTAGCATTTAGCATGCATTTTCACCAGTGGTATTGTGGTAGCATCCAGGTGAGGTGGCTAAATGAGCCTATTTAAGGTGTTGATGCACTTGCAGCTCTGTGCCAAGCCTGGGGGAAGAGAGGCTCTGGGAAAAAGCCAGAAGCAGCCTGCTAGCTCTCGTGTGCCAGGCTGAAGGACAGCCCAGCTTTCCAGAGCAGAGCAGAAAGCTCTTGAGCCCTGACCCTCGCTGGCCACCCAGCCCAGACAGGATGCACAGGATGTAGTGTGGTTCTGGGGCTCCTGCATCCCAGCCTCTGCAAAGATTATCCCATCGCAGCAGGCTCCACCAGGGTTACATTTCATCCGCCCCCAAAGTGGTGAATCTTACCCATTCCTGTGCTGCTTATTTTGCTCAGCCAAACTTGCAGAGTCCTTCAAGGCTGGAGAACACCATCAAAAACACCAGAAGAGGCAGGATTTGCTGCAGAGCTGGGAAAATTTGATGAAGGATTTTTCATACATATTCATTTGGGTTTCTTAAACACATTTCTTTTCAAGGCTGGTTGTATACCATTTCTGCATCCACTCTTCACAGATAATATAATAAATTAAATTACTGATGGGAATATTTAGCAAACCAGCATCAATTGCAGGATATTGGCTGAAAACGAATCACAAGTTCATAATCACATACAAAACAATTCCAAGAATTATGCTAATGAAGCCAGAGAATAGGAAATGTGTCATCTGACCCATGCATGCAGTCAAATGGCTTGAATTTGGGAACAGTGAACTAGCAACAGTCAGCTTGTGCATAGCTTAAGGCCAAGAAATATTCGCACATAATATTCTGTAAATAATTTCAGTCAACAAATACATTTGAGAACATTAGGACCAGTTCAGCAATGATTCATAATAAACTGAAATTTATTCAATAAATTATCTGTTGCAAATTGTTTATGCAGCTCTGGATCACAATTGAGTTGATCCAATATTGGCCTCATTAGCACCTACATTTGCAAACAGAGACAAACTTGTGCTGCACAGACAGAGGAAAGAACTCATATGCAGAACACCCATGAAAGGGTTCCGGAAAAAGAGATTCCTGTCCCTGCAGTGCTCAGAAATGCCATTTATACACACAACGTGGAACCTTCTGCAGTTACTGGGCTCGGTGGTGCCCCTACAATACAGCACCAAGCAGGTCCTGCATGGTTCAAGAATTACACCTTTTGCTGCATATGGCCCATATGTTTAGGCTTGTATGACAGATGTTGAGGTTTTTTAATTTTGTTTTGTTTTGTTTTTTGGCTGGAAAGCAAGTGTTGAAGCATTTTAAAGGCTTTCTGCCATTACAGAACCAATACTGAATATTGGCCATTATGAATATGGGTGAAAGAGCTCTTGCACAGATCTCATTAAGGAAAGGGAGAAGGAGGTGGCTGCTGAACAGCACAGTTCATATTTCAGGCCAGGATTTCCCAGAGAATCTAAGGAGTTTTGTTGCTTAAATCCTACTAAAGCAGAGTTGAACTTGACTCTGCAACCTATAATGTTGCAATATGTAATCCCTTACAGAGATTACCCTATGTTGAGGAACTTTGGAACAGATTTGTTAATATGGCATATTGCACCTCCTTGATTTTCTGGTGATGCAGCAAAATTATTTCCAAAAGGCAAGGAAAAATTCATTACACCACCAATTCTGTAATGAAACCTCATAAATCAAACAATGACAGAAAATCAGAGGAAATACTATGAGTAAAGGGTGACATTTTGAAAGATTACGTTTGCTTTCTGTATTGATTATTTCTTTTTAAGATTTTAAAATGTTGGTTTGATGTTATTTCTTTTTTTTCCTAACTTTTAAGTCCAGGATATTAGGACTTTATTTGCCAATACAAATCTCTAAATAAATCTTATACTGAAAAAACATATATTACGTTTGTTTTTAGGAAATAGTAGGACATAAAATTAAATGAACTAATATAGAAAGGATTTTGTGTTCCAAATTTTCACTTTGAGACAATGTTGAGAATAAATTAAATGCAAATTAGTTTTTACGAAGACTAGAAATACCTGAAACAAACTGTTTTGTGGATCAGATAGATTTTAGTTGTTTACTTTGTCCACTGAGTAAAACTCTCCATTTGCAGACAACACCAACTTGGGTGGGAGTGTTGATCTGCTGGAGGGTAGGAAGGCTCTACAGAGGGATCTGGACAGGCTGGGCCGATGGGCCGAGGCCAAGTGTATGAGGTTCAACAAGGCTGAGTGCTGGGTCCTGCACTTGGGGCACCACAACCCCATGCAATGCTACAGGCTGGGGGAAGAGTGGCTGGAAAGCTGCCCGGCTGAAAGGGACCTGAAGTACTGGTCGACAGCTGGCTGAATATGAGGCAGCAGTGTGCTCAGGTGGCCAAGAAGGCCAACAGCATCCTGGCTTGTATCAGCAATAGTGTGGCCAGCAGGACTGGGGAAGTGATTGTCCCCGTGTACTCAGCTCTGGTGAGGCCGCATCTCAACTACNACTCTATACAACTACCTTAAAGGAGGCTGTAGCAAGATGGGGGTCAGTCTCTTCTCCCAAGCAACAAGCAATAAGACAAGAGGAAATGGTCTCAAGTTACACCAGGGGAGGTTTAGGTTAGATATTAGGAAAAATTTCTTCACTGAAAGGGTTGTGAAGCATTGGAACAGGCTGCCCAGGGAAGTAGTTGAGTCACCATCCCTGGAGGTCTTCAGAAAACTTTTGGATTCAGAACTTAGTGACATGGTTTAATGGTGGACTTGGCAGTGCTAGGTTAAGGGTTGGACTGCATGATCTTGGAGGTCTTTTCCAGCCTAAATGATTCTATGATCACTTACGGTTTTGGAGCCACATTTTCACATGGTTCAGACCATAGGAATAATTGTTTCAAGAATAACACTGTCCCAGACAAAATTGTGCTGTAAAGTTCAGGCTGATCATATGACTCTTTTGTTTACCACTCCTATTTTTGATGATCTTTTTGCATTTTTTTTTACAGCGCTACCCAGCAGGCAACTGGGAAGCGGGCATTTGTCCTGAGTCGATCTACCTTCGTGGGCAGTGGGAAGCACGGGGGTCACTGGCTGGGTGACAACTTCTCACAGTGGAAGGACATGCACTACTCTATCATTGGCATGCTGGAGTTCAACCTCTTTGGCATCCCCTATGTGAGTCTGAAGTCCTTCAGGCAATTGCTGGCTCATACCCAATATCACTTTAAATTAACTCGAATGTTTTCTACAATAAACTGCTCAAGATGGCCAGCAGTAATGGCCTGTACAGAGTAGGGAACTGCAGATTAAAAAAAAAACTAAATGTCATCAATCTTGGCTGGCTAAAGAGAAACAAAAATAGCACTGCCAGCTTCAGATTAAATCACTGCATGCTACCTCAAACAGGTCTCTTTATATTCTGTGTTTTATCATTGAGGTCCCTCTATATGTTTCTGATTTTGCAAGCTGTAGGATTTGTATAATTATTGAAATATGTTCAGATCTTCCATAGTGATTTTAGTGATCTAGGAGCCAGTAAAATCTCAGTCCCAGCAAAATTCATAACATTGTATCCTGGAGCATTCTTATAAAGTCATTAGAAATTGGTGTCTCTTTCCAAAATTATTTTTATTAACAAGCTTCTGTGGTTTCTCATTTTTGGGCCCCAGCAACAATCACAAACACTTGTGCTACAATATTTTCTCTCCAGGTTGGTGCCGACATCTGTGGGTTTAACTACAACACTACCTACGAACTCTGCTTGCGCTGGATGCAGCTTGGCTCTTTCTACCCATTTTCCAGAAACCACAATGCAGAGGGAAATATTGTAAGTAAATGAAATTATGCAGAGCTGTAGTCTATGATTACCTTATTGACAATGGTATTTGTATTGATTTGTATTACTTCCACAGAAATAAACCTGCTGTTCTTGGATAAGCTTGATCAGGTGATAAGGAGTGATGCACTGAGAGCAGGAATTACACTGTGAAGTGTAAATTTTTTCCATCAATTAGAAACTGAAAAATATATAGTATCTAACATCTGAAAGCCCCGTAGAGGTGAGATTTCTCCTCTGCATCTTTTACCCACTGGATCCCAGGTTTTATTTAAGAGCCAGTGAGTGTCAGCACATCTTCGTGCTCACTTGCTAAGTTCAATTTTTGTTTCAGTACCCCTGCAACTTTAATAGGTATTGCAAGGAAGGGGAGGGAGGGCATTGTACACCACCCTTGCTATTTCAAAGTGAGTTGCAGACAAATACCACAGTTAGAAACTCCAAACAAGCACATGACAACTCCAAGGACAGCCAGCAACAGCGGCAGTGTTGTCAGTCAAAGAGAAACAGAGCTGATGAGCCCACAAGCAGGATGAAAAAATGCAGCCTCGGATCAGAGCCATGCCTTGGCTTCAACTTATCATACAGTCCTTTCAAGACTTGTCTCAGATAGAAGTATCACGTAGTTTCTAACTACGAACAGTTTGAAGGTCTTGCAGCCTTTGTAAGCATACGGTTATCTGCAGCTGTGATGAAAAGGTTCTGTCAGTTCAAGAATTGTCTTTTTTTGTTTGTTTGTTTCTTTCTTCTGTAAACTGATCCGTGCAATGCTGGAGCTCAGTTTGTTAGCTAACCTTCAGTTTTCTTTACAGTTGTGTCATCAAAATGTTGCAACATTTACACTCCCCAAAGAGACCTTTTCCTCTGCATGAAAGTATGACGTACATCTGGAAACAGGGCAAAAGCAGGAATAATAAGCTATAGTGCTGGCATTAAGAGAGTCAGGATTTTCCCTGTAGTCTACAATAATACCACAGATATGCTGGTATTTCTCTCTAGGAGAACAAATAGCTGTGGGGTTTTAGGTGCTGCTGTTGATAAATACTTTCTGTTTACCTCTGTTCACTAAAATTAGAGGTCCCTTATCTATATAGGTTCACCTGGCCCTTTGGGCACACAAACAGGATCTGACCTGGATGAGTGGGTACTATGAACACAAACACACACACACACGCACACACGCATACACGCACACACACACGATATTTAATATGCAGGAAAAGTGAGGGGAGCTGCAACTCAGCCATGAGTGAATGACAGAAGTAGCAGAAGATACATCGGGTTTTATTGGACCACTTAAACCCATTTAAACATTGTGTTCCCTGACAGAAATGAACAAGGCATTTTGAGTGACTCAGCATCACCTAAGAAGTCTGTTTCTTTTCTGAACTTAGGCAATATTTGTACAGTGTTGGACTTAAATATATAAAAATACAGTATAATTTTTGAAATAACAGATGGGTGCTTCAGAGCTCAGAGCCAGCAGGAAAGATTATTCCGATGTAAACATAATAATGAGGAAATTTAACTTAAATATTGAGTTTAATTAATACCAAGTTTAGTGTTAAAATAAAATCTTAAATATCCACTTTACGTAATCTACTGGGGATTTCAAATGCTTTAATTAATACTTTTCCTGACTGAAAAGCACTAGATAGTATAAAAAGCTTCATTACTTCTGTTCCTTTTATGTTTCATTATCCTTGGAATTCATCATAAATTCTTCGATTTTAATGAGAAAACTGAGTCTTACGAGAGAATTCTGTGCAGGCGGAAGGGAGCCAGGTGCCTTGTTGGTAGGTTTAGTTTCACGCTGGAGAAGCTGAGACAGGAGGGATTAGAGGAGACACAGCTCTACCCTGCATCAGCACTGCCTTGGGCTGCGCGCTCCACAGCAGGTTGCAGGGGAGAGCCAACTTTGCCTTGAAGTGGATCCAAAACGTCCACCCGATGGTGGGATCCAGCACACGTGCCCTAATGCCCCAGAGACAATCACTGATGCGTGGGCATCCCCTTGGTTGGGGCATCCCAAAATGATGGGCGCTGGAGGAGACACGGAGCTGGGGTTCCTGTGTACAGAGGAGATGTCTTCCCCACCGCACACAGTGACTTCAGTCACTCCTGTTGGCTTCTGCGGGACCAAGAATTTACTCCCACTTTACATTCTTGGCCAAAAATAACTATAAAATAATTATGCTTTTGCCTTTGTTTGGAAGTTGTCGGTCTTCCCTTGTTCCTCTGTTTTGCCTTCTCTGTGCCAGAGGGCAGATGTGATTCTTAACACATCTTCCAGTTCACACATCAGTATTTTTTCTTATGTAAACATTCACTTTCATAGGATTATGACAGCAACAGCTTTCCTTAGGATTGCACGCAGATTTCTCTGTTGAATTTGTATCCATCATTATAATGCTCAGCACAAACCAAAGCTTTTCCTTAACAGGAACAAGACCCCGCAGTTTTTGGAAAAGAGTTTGCCGAGATATCTCGAGCTACGCTCCAGATCAGATACTCCCTTCTGCCATACCTCTACACCTTGTTCTTTGAGTCTCACGTTCACGGCAACACGGTGGCACGATCGCTGATGCATGAGTAAGTTCAGAGTCTCTCTTTTTTAATCATATTTTACTCACAGAAGTAGTTGAGCTTCTGTGTATAAATGAGTTGACCTCTGCCTGATAATAGTGACAGTAATATCATTGCATGCTCTTTCTTAAAAAGAACAGTTTTGCAAGGAAATCTAATCAAAATATATACCAAAAAAAAAAGAACAAAACCCCCCCCCAACCTTTTAACATATGCGATGGATATACATTAAAATATAACCTATATTTTTTTCTACTGAAAAAGGAGCTAAGTAAGGAGAATTCTCAAAATTTCTTGTTTTAGGCAAATATGCAGTCCTTTCTTTTAAAATTAGGAGTCACATACCTGTATTTTCTGCATTTTAATTAAATCTGTGAAATCTGTATTCCAGTCCAGAATATCAAGAAGGCCTCATACAGAGAATGTTCCATTTTCCAATCATCCATGGCATTTGCATTTTCCAATTTAGCACTTGCATCTGCATGCTATGTATGAAACCTACATCTGTGTCCACAAATTGCATAGAGAAAACAGGGATAGAGATGTTTGAGTGTAGAAGCAGGTGCAAAGAGAAGATTAATAAACAGGCTGTGAAAACCCTTGGAAAATGTGACCTCAGATTTTCAGAACAATTTTTTTTTCCTATTTGGAAGACGTAGGAATCAAAGTGAGGTCTAGTTTCCCTCTCAGCACCTTCAATTAGCTTTTCACCTGCTTTTGGTAAATTTTCTATTTCAGAATGCTTTATGCAAAGACGTGAGCAAAAGGAGAGCAAGTAACGCACATGAAAGGCTACTGCCCAAAGCTCTGGCACAATTTAGTCTCATCAGTGCAGGTTACATCCTGGACTGTTTAATGTTCTTTTTCCCTTTAGGTTAAAAACATTTTAGTTAAAGGGTAAGGCATTTTTGCAAATTAAACTGAGATTATACTAAAGTGCAGCACATGCTAATACAGAATGGTTATGCACAAAATCTATTTTGCCTGTTCAGTGTAATGGCTAACTGATTAATTTTAAAGGTGGTATCCTTCTTCTTCCTAGTCTGCTACTTTATTTACCAGCGTAACATTTAGGAGTTTTATAGGTACTCATGTCTTACAAGGGGTTTTATTCAAGGATTTATGTTAGCAGTATTTTCAGTTAATCAGATTTATGTGAATATTGGAAATGACCAAGTTACTTTTGGCATTAATGTTAGCTAATCTCTGCTAATATAGAATGACTTCTGTGATGTTAAGGCTCTCTGTCTGTCCATTCACAATATATTTTATCTGTACTCTATTTGGGCACATCTGTATTAGCAAATTTCCAAATTTGCTTTGATTTCAGTTGTAGAGCAGTCTCAGATGCACCAGCTGAGACTCCTGTTGGGTGAAACTAAGCCAAAAGGTGAACTCCTACCATTAATGGGAATTTAGCCAGTGGGACCAGACTGAGATTACTGGAAGTAAAACCTCTAAAATGCAGGTAGGCAGTGTAGGGATCGGCAGATCAGCACAAACAGTTTTACTACCCAGGTTTCATCCTAGCAGGCGCATCACTTGCTAATATTGCCATAGGTAGATCCTAAAATTATTAAAATATTAATTATTAAAATATTAAATATATTTTAAAAATCTTTCTTACTATTATTACTTAGTTCTGGTTATTATCATTACTTAATGAGTATTTCTTACTATTTGTAATTGATGCTTCTTGGTTTAGTGGGTCTGCTCAAGTAAAGAAAGTGACCTAGATGCTAACAAAAGGAGAAACGTGGGTTTTAGAGAAAGAGAGAAATGAAACAGAATTTTTGAGGTCCAGATGATGGAATTTCACATAAAATCTTTCTCTTCCTTGTAATAAATACAAAGGAGAGCTGAAAAACTGCACTAGCTTTTCAGGCAAAGCTGTTATGAGTTCACAAACCTTGCCGTGAAACAACACTAGCCGGGCAGGGAGTCTCCAAGCAATACCTATTTCATGTGGTCATTTCAGATTTTTCATTTCATTTGAAATGTTTAGGTGCTCATTTCAAACAGCAAACAAGAACAGCATCCCAGTAGGTGCCTATATGTGTTTTAAGCGTCTCACACAGAGGCTCTCACTTGGTGAAACAGAGACGCTGGTAGTTTGGCTGTCCAAAAAGACCTGGGGGTGGTAATCCATTACTGTGCTCCTGGAGGGGAAAAACTCTGCTTAATAGCCTAACAGGGCGAAGATAAGACAGCAGAGAGGCTGCTGTCTAACCATGGGAAGCATGTAGATGGAATGAAGCACATTTCATAGATCACAAATATTCTGTGCTTAATGGTTTATGTTTTCAAAATGGGAAAATTCATTTGTTTGCTGAATTTCTGCTCGTGGCTGCTATAATTGCAAAAGGAAATAGTGCTTAGTTAGATGGTAAGATGATTGTTTCCAAGTACAAGTAAGATTATCAGCTTCTCTGTTGTCATTATTTCTTGATCAGCTTTTTCTCCTGAAATCTCCCACAACATAGTGTATTGAAACAATATTCTAATTTTATTGAAGTGAAATTAAAAATACAGAGCTGTTGAGAGGACAAAAAAAGGAACACATTATATTTCAAAAATCTGAAGACCAGGTAATTCATCAAAAAAGACACCACACTTAAAATATTTACAAAGCATTATGTTGAAATGCAACAATGCCCAAGATTACGGTGTACAAAAGAGCTGCTATTTTTGATAAAAAAGAAACTCAGAATAACCAGTGTTCACCTAGTAGAAGTAGATGAGACCCTGAAGCATGCCTTCAAGAAGAATTTTTCCTGAGTTCCACGTACTCTCCTTAACATGCAATATTTTAGAAATCCAAATGCTGAAAACATGTCTTTTAATTGCCAATGTATTTTTGCCCATTTTGGATACCCCTGCCAAGCAGGTAGGGCGTCAGAGCAGGCACTAACACCGAGTTGCTCTGCTCCATGCAACAGAAACCAGCCTTTAGGCAGGGGCAGCTGCAAGGTGTTGAACAGCCTCAGTTAAATGGAACATGGAAAATAAATTTTGGAACAAGTAATTCCTATGTCCTCAGAGAATAATACGCTAATATGCAACTGCCAGTGTGAATTTGTCAAAAGCAAATTATGGTAAACCAGCCTAATTGCCTTTTTTTGACAAGGCAACAGGGCTATTGAATGGGAAAGGGAGGAAAGCAGGAGGTACAATGTACCTTGATTTTAGGAGAGCTTGAGCCTCTGCTCCATGCGACGCTCTTATAAGCTAACTAGGAAATGATGATCTGCGTGAATTTCCTAGGAGATAGGTTTACAAATGACTGGAAACCTGTTCAGATTCTAAAGGATTTTACGCTGGATGAGTGGAGGTCCCTAAAAGGGGGGAGGATGTCTCCTTTTTGCCTGGAGCTTGTCAGTATTTTCATTAGCTGATGCAGGATGGAATAGAGAGCTCATCCCAGACTGCTGATGACCCCAGGTGAAAGGGATTGCAAATGCATGTCTGGAGGACATGACCAGAATCCAAAATGATCTTAACGCGTTGAATAAAACGGACTGAAATCCATAAGGTGCCTTTCAGGCAAGGCAGCTACAATGTGCAAAATGCATTAAGGTTGCTTTGTGTTTGTCCTGCAAAGGATTTCTAATGCAAATCTGTGAAAGGTGAAGGAATCCAAACCACAGAACCACAGAATGGCTGAGGTTGGAAGGGACCTCTGGAGGCCATCTGGTCCAAGCCCCTGCTCAACAGGGACACACAGAGCTGGTTGCCCAGGGCCACGTCCATGTGGCTTCTGAAGATCTCCAAGGAGGGAGACTCCACAGCCTCTCTGGGCAGCCTGTGCCAGTGCTTGGTCACCTGCACAGTAAAGAAGTGCTTCCTGATGTTCAGAGGGAACCTCCCGTGTTCCAGGTTGTGCGCACTGCCTCTTGTACTGGCACAATCCAAGTTGTTTTTTCCGAATGCTTTAGATCCTAGAGCACAGTGTTATGCCTCTGCTTTCCTCTGTCCTCCTGGTCTTGGTCTGTAACTTTTACAAGCCCAAAGCCAGCCTTTCCTTAGGCGGTGTGCCAGCTGCAGGGAGGCAGCCCTGAATTGCATCCTCCCGGGCCCCAGGAGAAAACATAGTCCTGTTCCTTGTTCCCTCCATGAAGTCTCAGCCTGCTGGGCAGGAGCTAAGTGGGTTGTTTTCCCACCATTGCTAGTTTGAAAAGAAATCAGCTGCAATATTTTGCGAGCCTTCTGTTCTGCCAGAGTATGGTAGGTATTACTGTAATTTCTGAATCTGTCCAGCTTTTGGCACACGTGTATTAAGGAAGCAGATTTCTTGTGGCAGCAAGTAATGTTGAAATATTCTGCAAGCTCTATAAAGATGTGAATTAACATTGCGTATCTCAATTTTGACACCAGATTTACCTCTGATCAGCAGACTCATGGAGTAGATACTGCTTTCCTTTGGGGACCTGCGTTTATGGTTGCTCCCGTTCTTCAAGAGGCAAGTATTGCAATTAAAAAATGCCATCATACTGGAATAAAAGAAATGAACTCTGCTTAGGGCATTAGATGACATTCAGGGCATGTTTGCTCATATCCACCCATTTCTTCCTTCCCCTGTCAAAGCCTGCAGAAGGCATTTCAAAACAAGCCTGAGCAGCAGAGGGCTGCCCAGTGCTGGAAGTGGGAGGGTGGAGGCGAGGGCATGGCATTTCCCTGCCACTCCGAGAGCTGAACAGATGTAAGCTGGCTGGACGCTGCCCCTTGCGCACTGCCACGTCTGCGCTGACAGCTCCCTCCAAGGACACACATGGCGGTAATTGCCAGACTAGAAAGAAACACAAAGGTACTAAAACAAACTGGTTTCCTTATTATTGCTCGCCCATAGCATTTTGGAACTGCAGCATCTCAGGGGCTGTTCTAGGCATTTCCCAGCATCACGTGCAAACACAATCATTACGAAAATTATGTCAATGTTAGCTGCTAAAATGGCAGGTTTTAAAAACCAGCATTTTCCTATGGCTGTGCTGGGGTCAGGGGAGCAGCTGCTGACCTGGACCTCAGAGTAGAGCTGCAGGGTGGGTTTGCTCTCGCTGCTCAGCTGGAGCGAGGGTGGATTTCTCTCCACACCCTGCTGCGGACTGCTAGCAGGATGCAGCCTGAAAGGAGCACCAGAAAGGTGTGTTTGAGCAGAGCTAAATATCTCCATGTGATGTATCCTGGAGCTGTTTCTGATCAGCATGCTGCCAGAATATCTGAGATGTTTCCTACACGATGCCGATGATCAAACACATAAGCAGGACTCTGCTTGCCATTTTTTTTTTATGCAACCCTTGTGCCCCTCTATATTTAAAATGAAATTCTTATTCCTTCACATAAAACCACTCCGACTCCTCTGTGGTACTTAATTCGTCAGTCCTTCATCTTCAGACTCCTCCAGGTTTCTAATAGCTGGTGACTAACATGAAGAATTCACAAGGTCTCAGACCAGCAAGATGATGAAAGATGTGGGAGAAACTTTCCCATGAAGAGACAGTGACAAGCCAGGGGCTGCTTCCTGCAATGAAATGAATGAAAAGGATCATTATAAGGATATATAGAATGATAGGGGGTCTAGATTAGGGGTTCCTCATGTTTCTGGGGGGACTGCAGCACAAAAGGAGGGCCTGGTGCCTGTGGCCTGATAGGGAAGCAGCTTTCTGGAAGTGACACCTTGCTGGGTCTTGTGGCAGGAGGGAGGTGGCACTAGGGCTCATGCCAGCGAGCGGGGCATGGTGCAGAGGTGGCCTGCAAACCCCTCACCATGGTGTCACAGGCCACCTGTGACTGCGTCAAACTGCAGAATGGCTCCCGCTCACCTAGAGAAGATGGGTCAGGGATGGCTTTCCCTCTGCTCCTTGAGTCCTAGATTGTGAGTAAGGGAGATCCATCAAAACGAAAATGGGAAATGTTCTTGCACACTGGCTGTTACTTAGGGAGTCATTAAGGCAAGGGTCATCAAGAGTCGGATGGTGATTGCACACTTCTGTGCAGACTAGAATATCCAGAGTTGTTCTAATAATGCTGAGAAAATCTGGAGAGAGGGACATCTTGACTTTATAGGGTTTTCTTTCAAGCTTTTAAGGTGTTTTACAAATTTAGCCAACCTTTAGTTGCTAAACACACAGGGCACACTACCCCAGACTTACTTGCTGCAGAACTAGGACACTTTGCCTGAAACATCCAGCATTGCCAATTGTGGGAGACAGGCTACAGGACACGACAAATTTCCAGTTTAGCAATTGCCGTATTCTAATATGAGATTTGCATGCATTAATAAATTAGCTATTTCTTAGTTCTTCTATTGGTTAGCATGAAAAAAATCCCTAAAATGTCAAGTGGTAACTTCGCCTTAGCTCTTCTGCTCCACCTTGCCATTTCGTGCTCCATCTTCTCCCAGGGGATAACCGTAACTCTGCAAAGGGGCCGACATCTACTTTGAGAATCAAAATTAATCTGTTTGTGAGAATAAGCAACTTGTGACAAAAAAAAGGAAATATGTTTTGATTCTGTTTTTTCCTAGAGTGATTAATTCAAAGTGCCTTCAGCCTGAGCTCATCCCTGCAATAATATGATACAATGCATGCTGTAAAACAAAGTGCAGCAATTTTGCAATTAGCAGTGCATTATTTAATATAATTTTCCTGCAACTTTAAATTGCTGCAAATAAGGCAAATACCTGTGTATCCTCCTTGCAGACGTTGCTCTCTGCCTGTTTCTGCAAGAGGGACAGAGCAGTGGTGGCCCTCGCTGCCTCTCCAGCCTGCTCTGTCGCCTGACACAAAGTCCTGTCGTGCAGAACCTGCCATACATCTTGCTGGCATTGCTCAGGTGTTATGTTTGCAAGACATGGAACTATGTGGCAGGCTGAAATAACCACATAACATTGATTCATCCCACAGAACTGTAGTAAACCCCTCCAAATAAGCTAGGGTCATCTAATTAGCATTATAGATCGGCCAGCACCAGTCCATTGCTGTGATAATAACTCAGCCTTAATATCCAAGAGTTTATGTTATTAGAGGATTGAGTGTACATCTATCCATGCACAGATATAATAAAGCTAATGTAATATCAGAAATGTAAAAAGAGAAAGACTTTAATCATTTTATAACAATTACAGGGAGCGAGATCTGTGGATGTGTATTTCCCTGAAGCAACATGGTATGACTACTACACAGTAAGTATTTTTAAAATTCAGTTTCTTACATTTTTTAAAGAACTTAAAATATTACAATTCCAGCAAAATAACTTTTAGCAATGTTCAGCAGTATTTTTACCTCAGCATCTGTGTTTAAGAAAACTAGAGCACAAAAAGTTGACACGAGGCTAGCTGGGAGAGTAAATTGCACAGCTTTCAGTAGCATTTTATTTTCTATTTTTGATTTGTAAAGCTCTAAAGACACAGAGATCTCAATTTTCAAGAGCAGCCTAGAAACTCATGAAATTATCAAGATTCCTATTCTTTCTTGTTTTACCCTTGTTGCATGCTTAAATTATCATAACTATATCCTTACCTTAGAAAAAGACAGAATCCTGAGCTGCACTCCTGAGAACATGCTGCAAACAGTTTTGTGCACGCAGTTTTGCACATGCATCATTTTTGACAGAAGGTATATTTACAGAGCAGCAAGAGGTTCCCCTCCAGAAGGTGCTTCCATGAGATGCAGAACAAGCTGCTTTATGGAAAAAGCCAGACTCTTCTAGTTTCAGGGACTGTACTGTTCAACCTCTCGAATGCCATCGCTGGTGCCACAGTTCCCAAAGTGCTCGGTTCTGAGCTAACCATGCTCTGCTGAAATCTGCAGGATGAAACCAGCGCTGGCTTCAGCAGGAGTTGGGCTGATGTTAAGAGCTTTCAGAAACCTGAGCCCAGGAGCATCAGGCTGCTGCTAACTACCCTGAGCAGTGCTGCCAGAGGAGCGGGAAGGACAGAGATGCTCTCAGAGGAAATTCAGGCTTATTCTTTAACAAGCATTGCTCTGGGCATCTGCAGCATTTGGCTGGTGTCCTCAGAGGGATGTTCATCCAGCTCTTTCCCGTTCTCCTTTCATAAGGCCATGGTGCTGAGGGGTCGAGCATTTTGCTCAGCCTTCCTTGCTGTGGTTCCCCCAGAGCCCCTGCACTGGGGCGGGCATGGGGACGTTGTCCTGGTGTCCCCTGCCTATGGGGCACGCCCCACACGTTAGCAAAGCGCAGCTCCCAGCACTTGGCATGTGTTTGCCATACCCATGGCGCTCGTCCAGAAGCAAGGCTGGATATTTACCATAAGTTATAATTACCATTCACAGAGGGCAAGAGCCAAGCCCTCCTATTACCTGCTCTGCACGTAAGCCTTGCCTACACCTGGTTTTGAGGGATTAAACCAGAAAGAAATGATGCACAGAATTTATGCTAGTTGTCTACACATATATGAATTTCCCTCATTGAATGCTGTAATTACTTTCTGAAAGGGGAAGGCTTGTCCTTGAAAGAGAAGAAAATCTAGAGTTTACATTCCCCAATGATTATGAATCACTCACCTTACACTGAAACGTGACGGTTTCCATATGCATGAAAAGACGAAGTGAAAGTTTCTTTTGCTTTTTGCTTCATGTCTTGATGAGTTTTTTTCCACAGCATAAAGAGTAATGATACCATTTTTAAAGACGATTTACTGTCTTTCATTCATGACGGCTCTATCTTCATGAATATGCATCACTGCAGGGGATAGATTCTTTTTCATGTTCAAAAAAGGAACTGGAATAATACCCCTTAAATCCACTTTTCTGTGTGTATTTAAACTGGTGTAATTGAGATGAAAATACACCTCTTGGTCTCTTTTCCAGTGATATATGGTGACAATGTTTATTGCCTGGATTTGCTTTTTTTTTTTAAACTGCATTAATTTTTGTGGTAGGGTAACGAAGTGCCAAGTACCTGGCACAAGACGTATGCTGCTGTTGATGCTCCATTGAACAAGATCCCTCTGTTCATCCGTGGAGGTTACATTCTGCCAGAACAGGCTCCGGCCACCACAACTACCAAGAGGTAATGTCATGATCCATGTCTGTCCCAAAAAACAGTCGTGCGGGTCAGACCCATGGCCAGCCAAAACACAATCAAAAGAAAGAGCAGAAGAGAGGCTGTCTGCAGCTCCCAGCTGCCATCCCAGCCAATAAGCACAGTATTTTTATCCCACTACTCACTCCATTGCATTGGAAGTCACCCTGGAGATGACCCACGTCATCACTCGCACAGCCGAAACCTACACCTGGCTCTGCAGTTTTGCTAGGAGAAGCTTTTGCACCTCTTACTGCCACACTGACCAGCTGTCAGCCACGCACAGCAAACATATGCAAGAGGAAAATGCAAACCTCTTGTCCTTGGATGAATTTATCAAATGCCAATGGGTATGGTGGAGAAGCTCAAACCTTTCTCAAGGAGACCATTTCCCATACCAACGGGTAATGTGCTGAGCTCAGGTCTGAACCTTGCTCAGACGCTAACGCGAGCAGGGAAGGGAGGGAACAGCACCATGCAGCAACCCGACCAAACCATAGTGAAGTAGCCTCAGTGACCAGCTGCCTCCCAGACTGCCCAGTTGTCACATGTAAGTCCACTGCAGAAGGGGGAACTTGTCCATGCAAGCACTCAAAAGGTGGGAATTTTACACTTCAGTGGAACAAGGCAGGATAAAGCTTTCATCATCATTTCAAGAGCCATTTTAGGGAGCTAGGTTGTCATTTGTCTGTGTGGCCTTTTTTATAACCTTAAAATTAGAGATAGTTGTGTTCAGAAGTTTTTGTTAAATAACATGGAAGGGACAGTGGCCAGAAATTTGTACTGACGTCTCTCAACGTGTTTGTCAACAGCCGTCTGAACCCGTTTGGGCTCATTATCGCCTTAGATGAACAAGGGGAAGCTTCTGGGTCTCTCTTTTGGGATGATGGTGATTCAATCGGTGAGTCTGGTCTGCTTTACAAAGCAGGGTCTACATGCAGGCCCCTCCTCAGGCCACCTTTTCAGCAATGTAATGGCACTGACTGCTGCTATAAATAGCTGGAGAGCTTCACTGAGGTTGAGCGTTAGAGGTGAAAAGCAGACTGCTCTTGAAGGCGGTGTTTCAGTATGAGAAGGGCGTGACATCGGGAATGGCTGGTCTACCCAAGAGGGCAGTAACTCATTTCATGAGGTCACGCTAAGAAGAATAGAGGAGGAGATTAAGTAACCCACAACTCCTCTGAGTGTGACATTAGCTGCTTGCCACAATTAATGTGAACTGCTCTTGGATTTTGCTCCCTGTTTTGATATTAATCCTCCTTGTTCTGTGTTTTGACAGATACTATTGAAAACGAAAACTACTTCTTGGCTAAATATACATACAGCACAGTAAGTAGCAATGTACAGGGTACCTACATACTTACAGGTAGCTGTACTGTAGTGTAGCTGTTGTAAGGCACTGATGTCTAACTTTCCTCTGAAAAGCATTTTTCACAGAGCTCAGCCTTTGAAACTGGTAAGCTACCTAATGTTTTCATTTGCAGACAGCTACAAAATAATCCAACCATGAGGCTGCAATTTTGTGTTTGCTTCATTGACTATTATAGTGACACATCATTAACATCCCTGGTGTGATGTGGATCTGAAAATCCACTTTTTCAGCTCATATATTTTTCCTGAGTTGCAGCTTCTGGGGATGAGTGACACTTTCCTTGCCTTCCTCCTTTAGGCACTTTTGGTCTGATGGGTGGGAGAGAGCTACGTTCTTGCCTGCAGGATCTCCCCACAACTTATTAGCTGTGCTCACATGAAGCTTGTATTTTGTGGCCCAGAGTATACATGCACTCCCTTCTTTAGCTTGCCTGTCCTTGTCCGATGGCATGGAGATTGCTCCCACGGCCGGCATCCCGTGGAGTGATTCAGCAAGCTGCCGGCAATCTGCCACGCCGATGGATGCTTCATACAGCACAGACGCAGATGAGCCTGGAGTCAGGGCATCAATGGCTTTTACACGCAGCTCACTTCTCAGTCATGTCCTGAGAAAGCTGAGTAGAAAAACTCAGCAGTCCAGGCTTCAACTGAGAAAAACACTATAAAATAAACCTACTGGAAGCTCATTAAGTGTATGATAGGAAGTTGTGAGAGTTATTGCAAAAAAGCTTAACCTACTTCAGCAATCTATACAGATTATATTCATCTGCAATTCCAGTGTTCACATATACTGTAGCACACTTTTCACACCATGTATTCCTGAAAGCCCCGAAGTAGTCTACAGAAAATCTTCAGAAGAATAAAATTATATTAATGCTTATTGAGATATTGCTCTTAGAATGTGTGTCTTCCAGGAGCGAGAGCACGTCAGAGTAAGCTGATGGGTTTTATTATGTAGTCTTGTATATTCATGAGGTATTCTTCTGGAAGTAACACCACATGTCTAGATTTAAATTTCTTTTTTATTTTCTTTTTGATTTACCAAGAAAAAACATCTTCTTAAAAAAAAAAAAAAGATATTTCAACTGCAAAAACGAAGAAAAATCACTTCAGCTTTCTGTAGTCTGTGTATAGTAATTTATTGCAGGGAGGCTACAGAAAAACAATATCCAGTTTTATATTAAATTCTGATCTGTGCAAATTAGATTGTTGATTCACTGGCTTTTCCATTTCTCATTGCTCATATTTGACTTCTGCCTGTAAATCCATAACTGAAGTCCCTATCTGCATTCCAATAATCTCTAATGTCAATTTTTTATTATGTGTTTATAAAGAAAAAAATCCATCTCAAACAGCAAACTGTAGAAGCATGAGAAATGTTTGAGAAACTCAGTATATGTTGCACATTTCTATATGCTTAAAAAACTATGGATGAATAGTTTAATCACACCTACTTTTAGAAAAACACACAAAATTTGGTCCCTAAGTGATTTACTGATAAGGTCTGACATCACAGCATTTACTCTGAACCCAATATAGAGTTTTGTGAAGGTAACAGCTGCAGGATTAGACCTTGTCTTTTATATTTTTGTTTAAACAACCCAGAAGAAGAAAGGAATTTAGGAGTAGTGCAGGCACTTAAGCCTTAGAGAACGATTCATGCTGCCTGCTGTCGGGTACTGCCTCACTGCGGTGGGTGTTTTAATTCCCTTGATACCTCCAGTTTGACATTCATGATGGCCAAGCGAGTTAAGTCAAGGTGCCCCATATATTAAACCTACTAGTTTAGAAAATTGTGATCCAGATGAATAGGCTCCACTCCACAGATGAGCAGGGAGAGACCTAATCTCTGCCTCCATCCCCAGAGGTAGTAGATAAGGTAGAGATGCTCAGACTGTGACAAGTGTCTTCAGACTATGCCAAAGGAATGGTGATGGAAGGCATGCTTTTTGCTGAAATGGGTTACCAAAGAGGGCTCTTGCCCAAGAAGATGGCAGCTTCTGAAAGAATATGCTAACCACTAGGTAACTGAATAGCCTGGGAGCAAGTTCTTTTTAAAACTGATCCATTTTTCAATGGGAAAAAGTTTGGAAAAAAAAAAGAAAAGAAAAGAAAAAAAAAAGATAAGTTTCATAGGACCAGAGCAAGCTGGTAAGAAAGAAAAGTCATGACAGGTACTCAGAAATGCAGGAGGAAGTCGTAGCTTTTGGCCTTGGCTCCAGGACTTGCTTGGGCTTTACATTTATAGGGCTTTGAGTGATATCCATAAGATTCCCCACACCAAATTGAACACAGGGCCTTCCTGGGCAATTGCTGTAATCACACTAGATGCTTGGGGAGGAGAGGGTCACTCATTCCCCTGGATCATCACCTCTCCTTCTCCCCAGGGCCTTAAAGGAGGGCAGATCTGGACCTGTCAGATGGACAGTGGTGTCTACTGCAGTGTCCTGGCATAGTCCTCATAGCTTGAGTGCAGCCTCAGTTACTAACACAGTTGTAATCACTGAGTTACAAATACGGTGATCTAGCTTCTGCTCCCCCTCCTATCATGCAACATTGAAATAACACAAGCTAATTTATGCAAAAGGTTCCATCATGGGCTTCTCCTTGGCATACTTTTAAAAAGTCATGATTGCGTAGCGATTCATTATTTCCTGAGCAGTACAATTCATCTTTATTTCCTTCACAACTTTGATCGCATAACAAATGCAATGATTCCTCTTCATTGCTTGTATGGGAAATTACTGTCGCTGGTGATCCAAATGAATTTGTTTAATGACTTTGTATGTCTTCTTGGCTCATCCTTAAATATAAGATATAGAGTAAATAGGAAGTATAATAAATAAAGCTTTGTGGATGCACTGTGGTCCTTCAGTGTTCTTAAAGCTGGGATATGTGTATCAGAGAAGATTTCTAGCAGGAGCTGTGGAGACGTGGGATGTGAAATGGGGCAGAATATCTAGCTAGCAGCTGATGTTTGTGGAAGATGCTAACCATTTAAAGAAGTTGGTTGCAGATGTTAATCAAATCTGCCTCAAGATCACTAATTGAATCTCTGTATCTGAATTTTGGCTTTACATATGCCATTGTGCCGTGTAAATGGGTACAAGAACCAAATTTGCATTGATTACGAGCAGAAAAGCAGGCCCAAGAAGATTCCAAATGAATGTTGTAAATGCTATTTTGTTTCGTACTTTATCAATTTATGATGATACACAAAACCTTTCTTATGTGAAAATTAATGTGAGTATTGCTTTTCCTTTATGTTCTCAGATTTTTTTGTCTTCATTGGAAGATATTCTATACATTGGTTGAGAAAATTGAGACTACAACAGTAACAATACACAGTAAGTCATTTCCAAAGAGTTGTAATGCTCCTAAAATGTTCTCTGTGGCTTTTTGCAGGGAAACCTGAAGACAGAAATACTTAAAAATGGCTATCGAGGGGCTGACTCTCTGAGCTACAACAAAATTACAATTCTTGGCCTGAAAAGGACACCTCAAGCTGTCGCTCTGAACGGCAGAACCATCCATGGAGATGACTTCTCCTATGAGCTGAATGGGGTAAGAGCTGCGCTGAGAAATTATGAAAAATCTTAGGGGAATGGGAATAGTCAATGAGTAGTAGTTTCTCATCCACAACCTTTATGTTTCCAAGTTTAAGCAGACATTTATTCTTGGTACAACAGTCTGAGTTTTATTTAAAAAAAAAGGAACAGAAAGAGTTGTTACAGGAAACTTTAATCTTTGCTGTTACATGTACATTCTCTCTTTCTCTCTCTCACTTAGAGTCTGCCACTCATACCAGTTTTTGAACCTAACAAAATAATGAAAGGAAGACATACTTCCACAAACTGGGAGAAATGTTAGCTGTTTTATGGGCATTATTATTCTGATAAAATGAGAAAACCTGACAAAGTTATTTATCAGCTACTGAAAAGAACTGGTGGAGATATTTTTGTACAAGTACTTAAGTGTCCAAAAATGAATGCAGTGTAGCTGGCTCTAATGAGCATCTCCCCGTTGTCAGAGGAAAGAAAGGCAAATCTCTGCCATATGTTTGAGTTCCTAAGGAAGCTATTACAGCTATGAGAAAACAGTTGCAGTTTTAGCGTCTGAAAGTGGGAAACCACCTGTCCAACCTCAATGTCCCAGGTCAAAACGCATGACTTGCTTGTACTGTGCTGCTCCTCTAGCACCAGCAAGGAGACACCCCAGAGGGGACTGACTGGACATCCCCAATACACAGCTGTCACAGCCTCCGCGGTCCCAATTTCCTTTTCCACAGGAGAATAGACAAAAAGAGCAACACTGGCTCTAGTTACTTGTCCCTTATGTGTCACCAGCCACCAAGCTGCAGTGGGTCTTGCACCGCACACGTGCATGCGGTACTCACGTCTGCGCACTGGTCTGCACCTAGGGAGCTCCCAACACTAACACTACATAACACTAACCACTAGCTCATCATTCAATCAAAGGTACGTCGCTGAGGCAACAACCAGTAGGCATCATGTCTTTTGTTACTCTGCCTACTTGGCCTAATGATTTAAGTTTATTTGTAACCAAAAAGAGTGATCCCTATTACATGCACCTGGTTCTAACATTTACTTTATTGAAGAAATTTGTAAAGGAAGTAAATTGCTGAGAATAAATTTCTGCCATGGAGGATCATAAAAAACTCACTTTCAGAGACAATGTCATAAATAAGTGTAATCAGTGTTGCCTCAGGGGAAGAAATTGTTTAGCAGCCAAACTGCCTCTAAGCAAGCTGAAAGCAACATAAATGTGGCAGGGTAAAGAAAACACTCCATTGAGATGTGCTTGAAGGCACCAATCTCAGAAATCCAGAAGATAACTGCATACTAACAGCAGAACATAAAAAGATGATTAAGAAAGAGTAAAATCTTGCCACAAAAGTATCATTTAAAATTTGATTAAAGCACAAAAGATGATCTTTGTGACTTAAGAACTACTTCGAATAACAGGGAAAAAGCCACCAGGCTGCTATAGGTCCAAACTGCACAAATTTACTTCATTTAAATGAGACAGAACCAGCTAAATATATTCCTCTCACAATTGTAAGAGATTCAGTCAATCCTCTCCCACCATTCCTGTACAGCTGTTCTAATGCCATTACATATAATCCTCTCATGTTAGACTATTAAAAAAAAAAGAAAGAAAGAAAGAAAAAAAAAGCAGCATTATCAGTCTAGGTTTAGATCTTGAAAACTTACAACCCATGTAATTAAAAAAATAATGAATTCTAAAGTGCAATTTTGCCACTGTCTCACAAGCTTAATGAGATTACATACCACATAATAGTTTAACAAGCACAAAGACTATACTGTTTGAAGGGATATAGTAGAAAGTAACTTCTACTATCTTGCTTTTGCTTTACAGAAAGCAAATTTGCCTAAAAGCAATGCTTAAGTGCATAACTGAGCCATAGTTATTTGTATATAAATAGAAGCAGTTTGCTTAGTAATATGTCCCTTCTTTCTCTCTGGTTCATGCAGTGCTACCCTGACACTTGCAATATCACAGAATCTTCCTATTATTAGTACTGTTTATCTTTTTTCCCCTGGAGTACCGTACCCTAAGAGCCACAGGAACTCTCCTGTAACTGCAGCAGGGATGCTGGAGAAGCAGTTCTGTGGACCAGGCTCATGCTGAAAACAAAATGACCTGTGCATAGGAAGAGTCTCCTTTTTCTTTCAGTGTATCCTTTGCTGGGAAGGAGAAGCACAGTCTAGGGCAGCCTTTCTGTCTGTTTGGTGCTTTTTGGTTAATGTTTGGATGGAGTTGTTGTATTTTTGTCTGGATCTGGCCCTGAATTTGATTAACAGGCAAATCATTCAAGAGGTGGAATTTCTGCTTACCAAGTAGTGGTGGAGGACTGTTTCCGAGCAAGGATGAAAATATTATACACTCTGAAGAAGTGATCTAAGCATGGACTGTTAGAATCATGTTAACATGAATATGTGGGAGGGCAAAGAAATAGTTAAGAGGTTCAAATGGATATCATGCATTTTAAGAGCTTATTAATTGTGAAACATAAAGATAAAACTGGTGAAGTAATGAAAATGGAAATTATGTGAGTAGCATAAAGTACATCACATTTAACACTGAACACAGAGAGAGCAGGGCAGGTATTGTATCTAAAATTTCATACTTAATTCATGTTATTAATTAATTCTAAGATGTTGCTGAATTTCTAAAAGGGACATTGAATTGGATACTGCAGTAGAAAGATGCATACTGCCATCAAGTCAGAGTCTTGCCTATCAGATACGGTTAAGGGAATCATAAATGTCTACGCTCAATTTCCTTCTTGTTCTCTGTTTCGATCTGGTCTTTATTAAGTTCACTATTTTTGTGTCTTTTTTTTTCACAGAAACTCACTTTACGGATTTCTGCCCCCCTTACTCAGCATCTCAATGTTGCAATTTACTAAAATGGTTAGAAAACACTGATATCCTTTGCCCCTGGATGTTGATCTTTGATTTTAATGTAAAGAAGCATTTAGTCATTAAAATGTTGCTTACGTACCCGATGACTGCTCTTTTCCTGTAATATTTCTAATTCAGTATTCGTCAAATAAAATTCTTAGTAGTAGTTAATGAGTATTACCATAAACAAACAAAACAATGAACGTCTGGATAGCCGGCTTAATTCACATAGCCCTGAAAGCAATGTGTGTCTGTCAAGAATATCTATGGGAAACACAGCTAACTGCAGGCTAGGGTTACACAGGTCTGCTTTGTGCTTCAGCTGTTTCTGGCTGCAGAATGGTCTCCCAAGACCATGAGAAGCTCCAGCTCATGGTATCTACAGAGTCACTGTTATTTCCATGTGCAATAATATAAAATTGAATCAGCCATTTACTGGCTGATTTATACCAGGCAGTAGTCCCAGATTAGAAAATCTACAGCTGCAGTGATCACTTGCTTTCATTTCCTTTTCCATGTTCCTGAACTGTAATAAATGCTGCTTGGGTATGTCTTGAGATCCAGCCATCACAGAGAGAATTTGCTGAAAACTTGGGGGATTTCTTTTGAGAATCTGGTTCTGTCTAGAGACTTTTCCCAGTATTGGGGTATCTGGTACCACATCAAATGGTTGTTTCCCCTTCAATGTACTCCACGATGTCTGACAGGAGGGATCCACACTAAGGAAGGGTCAGAGCTTCATGAATTCAGCAGTTCCCATGCTTTTAGCTCTAAGCTAAAGCACTATTTTTACCTTTGTTGATACTTATTCATAGGAAACCTGAGTTATAATTTGCAACCTTAAGAGCTTTAATAGTAAACAGGCACTCTAGTAAAGAATTTGGGAAGGAACTGGGATGCAGCATAGACTGCTAGGACCAACTATCCCTCTCCCAGCAGTTAAGCTTCTCTCAGAGCATTGTAGGCAGGGTTATGCTTCACTGCAAGCTTCTTAAGGTGCTCATGACTCTTCCTGTTCCTCTCTCTCACTGTTGCAAAAAGTACAGTAAATCCCACTGGTGGTACATATGCCTGGTCTGTTCCCAGATCCAGCTTCCAAAATTCTGCAGTGAAAGGTCTCAGTCTCAGTCTACTGTCCCCTAAAACTATCCACCACTGCTGCTTACTTTTCAGAGGGAGACTGTTCACTGGTCTACTAACACTAGCGCAAGTCCTGTAACAAGAATGTCTGATTTTCGCAACTATCAGTTCTGGACCACTCCATGTCAAAGACTTCATCCAGGTCAAGTGTTTTTACATCAACACATTTCTTCTGAATCAGCCAGGACCACAGTACAGAAGTAAATTCCTCTGGTTTACGGCAGCTGCAGGAAGACAAACACAATTGTGTCTGACTCGTAGAAGGTTGCTTTCTCAAAGTGAGCTGGGTCTTGTAGAGAAACCCCAAGGCCTGGGTCTCACCAGAGCTTTTTTTTGGCTGCAGCAGGGTCTGCTGTGAAATACGTCTGTTCTGCACAATGCAAAGAAAGCAACTCACTCTTTTGTGGGAAGGAGCTGGAGAAGATACTACACAAAGGCATAGCTGAAGATGGGGATGAATGAATGGGGAGGGGTAGAATATGGGCAGTGGAGTGAAAGCTGATCTGAGGCGATGGATGTGACAGCCATCCTCCTTGCACAGGACAATAAAACATAATTCAAGTAGTACTTGCTGCACAAATCTGAGGACCCAGAGGATGTGTCTGTACTGTGTGACACAGCTCTTCACCGGGGAGCTCAGAGCAGCTTGACACGGATGACTTGACGATGTGGGATAGATGGGAAAAACTAAAGCAGACCCATCCTGTGCAGAACCCAACCTCTCATGTGTGGTTATTGCAAAGACTGCATCAAAGAAGTACCCACCTCTGCTCCCAGGTTTCCTCCCAGAACGAAACCAGCCACCAGGCTGAGGATGTTAGCTTCTTACCATGGCAAAGTGCAGAGAGAGAGCTAATGCTGAACATCACAGAAAGTGGACTTGTAAACACCCTGGCTGGGGGTGGTGGTGACGTTTTGGTTTGTTTTGGGGTATGTGAGGTTTTTTTGGTGAAAAGGGTTTGTCTCTAACCTGCCTTACAGTGTGGGTAAACGGTGGCGAAAGGTGAGAGAGGAGACTGGTGTGGGAGCTCAAGCATGGATGTGGCTGAAGAGGAGACGAGATGTCATCTCCAAAGAGAGCCCTTGCTGGACAACCATGATAAGACAGCTGATGCTTGCTGGTTTTCTGTGAAATCAGTGACTAACCCAGCAATTTCATACACTTAATGAAATAAGAGCAGAAAAATACACTCCTACCAGCATCAATATGCTGTTCAAGCTTGTATTACAACCTGGATTTTATTCCTTTCTCGTTACCTTGCTCCTTGTAGCATCAGTGACCACAACAGGAAATCACCAGTCTGTAATACTTCCACCCTGGGCTCTGATTTCACACGTTAATTTCATAAAAGTAAGCAAGACAGCCCTTCCTTGGCATTTGTATTAGGGACATTAAAAAAAGTGTTTGTGTGTGCGTGCGTGCATGTGTTTATCCAGCTATTTATCCTCTCTGAGCATTGTGCTGCAGCTGTAATTTTAGATCTTTCACATTTTTTTTAACTTCTGGTTATCTTTCATGCCCTTTCTTATCCTGATGATTTCTTTCTTCTTTGTTTTTGACAAAAGGATAAAGATTTTGACAAAAAATATGGAGCAGGTGATACAAGTGATGTGAACTGGATCCAACAATCTACAGCCAAATATTTTATCATCTTTTTAGATTAGATTAGATTAAATATGAACTTTGCCAAGTGTTGGTATAGGTGGATTAAATTTATTACAGATATAGATCTTCAATGGAGAGAGAACTTCTCTGGCTGAGATTTAAGAATGTCTGTAGTGAGCTTCTTTCTCCAGCCTGCCTTTGCTAGCTATAAAATGCACCAACCGAGTCCTTCAGAACTTGAAGAAGTTGAAATATAAAGGGAAAACCTTTATTTGTATTTCAAATCCCAGTTACTGCCAGGCTCCCTTATAAAACTTTAAGGAAAATCACCAGCCAACATACACTGACCACTGAGAATATGCCATTAGGCTTCACTTCTGCAGAGAAAGAAGAAGCAAACATCTTCCATACTACTTCATATACGTTTACAACTTTTTACTTACAATGAGTGATTTTAGGCTTCATCTCAGAGGATCCTGCTGCCATTTTTTGCCAAACCTTCGTGCTAGTTTTGTATAACATGAAAAAATGGCTGTGGACTGAACCAGTTACACTGAGAAAAACAGCACAAATTAAATGAAAGGGACATGCACAGAGGGCTCTGCTCTGCTTGGTAAGCCAGAGATCCAAAAAAAAAACAAAAAGCAACACACTCTGTTGTGTCCAAACGTAGTATTGCATGTCTTGGTATAAAGAATGTACAAAAGAATATGGGACATTGCTAAAGCAAAGAGACATTGAAAAAGATTTGGAATCCTGTTGGATGACCACCTAAGAATGAGTTCCCAATGCAAGATTTAATCAAAGAAGAGGTAGAGCAATTTCAGGTATACCGATAAGTAAAGGCAGAGATGTTACAGTTCATATGTGTGTTGTACTGGTACCACTTTGCTGGAATACTGTGTCACATTCCAGTGGCAGAAATTTGTAGAATATACTGAAAAAATAAGTTGATGCATCAAAAAGCCACAAAAATGAAAGACTAGAAAACACTTCTTCCAATGAGAGCACGAAGGAGCTCAACTTTATGGCCAAAAGAAGGCTGAGACCCATGACAGACTCCGTGTAACTACAGGGGCAGAAATCTGGTGACAGAAGCTCTTTAAGCTAGCAAAGGTAAGATTCAATGTCTATTAAGGAAAACAGACAAATTCCAGGGCTGACATTTAACTGTTGGAACAGCTTGTCATGAGCTGTGGTGAATTTTCCTGTAGCAGAGACTTTTAAATGAGAAGTGAATGCTTTTCTGAAAGGCGTACTCTTGCTCAATAATTCAGGACTTTTTTTTAAACTGTATCCTTAGCCTGTGTCATACCAACTGATCACAGCAATCACTCTTGGGTTCGCAATTATGAATAATGAAAGGGGTGTTTTGTAGGTTTTTGCAAAACATTAAAATTTCTGTGACAAGTCAGTGCTTTCAGAGATCTCCATACAGTTACAAAGATCACAAAATGCCATTGATATAATCAGCTTTTTGGTAAGTTTTGATGTGTAATATATTTGGAATGTTTAACTCATTTTGAAGATTCTGTTACTTACTTTTTCCTGTCAACCAGGTGTAACTGGAATCTCCTTGAAAGTCAAAGCAACTCAGAGCCATCTTATGCAGAGATCACTTGCTATTCAGATCGCCCAGGGGCAGGCTTGCAAGCAACGCTCGACCACTGGTGTGATACAGAAAGGTGAGTGTGAGACCCAGGTATGCCATGCCTGAGATGTGGTGGCCAGGGTGGATATGGGAACGGGCACGTGGCAATGCTCAGCACCATGATGCAAGTGAGAATGCAACCTCCCCGGGATGTCCCCAGGCACAAGGTCCCACCAGGGTGCAAGCCCCGGGCTGTGAAGTGGCACCTTGGCTTCCCTGCTCCCAGGTCCATGGGTGCAGGTGGCTGGAGACGTGGGCTCAGGACCTGCCACTGTGCTCACGTTAAAATGCAAATGCTGCTGTGGAGGATTATGAAATGAAGGCAAGAAGAACACATTTCCTCTGAGGAAGGGAGACTCTAAAGGCTTTTTTTTGCAGGGAGCTCTTCCGTCACAAGGGGGAAATAGAGCTGCCAGAGGATGTGCAGACAAAATTGAGGTCTCTCTCTAGGGCCTAACAAGCTATAGGGAATCATACTTGTTGCAGATGCAAAATGCTGCCGTTGTAAGCCCTGGCAATGCTCCTGAGTCATGCCCTGGCTGTGTCAGCCACCGCCCCTTGGCCGCTGAGGAGCCATCTTTATCAGCATCTCAAAGAAAAAACAGTGCATACCAAAGTATTCTGGTGTCCTCTCCTGTTTGAGGTCACTCCATAAACTGAGGAAGTCCTGTGAATTTTGGGCAGACACCCCTGCTTCAAATAGCAAGCCTGGGGTTCCCCAACTGCTCCTATGCACTGTCCTGGCTGCTGCACTCAGGGCTTGGTGAAAGCCATGAAGAAGGGGAGGAAAGCATCCTTCCCCGAGAGCAACTAAACATGGTCAGCTGGAGACGCTCTGAGAGCGCAGAAGTGAGAGCGACATGGCTAGCAGGAGCAGAGCCTGGGAGGCACACTTTGCTGCACCAAGCCTGAAACAGCTGGGAAGGCTTTTCCCAGTGACCCAGAAGGGATTGTGTACACCTTGTAGCAACTAGAAGGCCTCTAGAGGTTGTTGCAGAGTGGCACGACAGAGAAAGACTCACATGGAGATTATCCTAAAATAATGGAGTTGTAAGAGTCTTCTCTGCACACTGAACTTTGCTCATTGCAAAGGAGAGCATTGCAGTTGAAGCTGGTGTTCAAATATAATAGAGCTTCAGGGTTTTACCAAGCCATTTTGGGGTGCTGTCTGTGAGGAAAAGGTACGGTAGATCCATTTGAAATCTCTGGCTGGTCCCTCATTTGGGCCTAGAGCAACACAGTTTCCTACCTAGGAAGTTTCCTGCTCTGTCCACTCCTTCTTGGTGCATGGTATCTCATCCGTGCTTCCTGACCACTTGCGAGCACCTCTGCCTCCTTTTCTGGCATGTGACCAGAGTCTAGCACCTGTGAAAGACAGGAAAATCTTCTCAAGTTCTTGCTAATAGCTCAGAAGGACTACTGCACTTCCTCCCATCGTTTTCCTCCCTTCTCTTTATAGAAGCACGCATATGCAGGGGTGATGATGGGAATATGCAGAAACTATACATGCCACTGACTTTGTACAAACTCCTGCAGAACCAGGGATTCTTTGATGCATGAAGGAGTTTCCCTCTTAAATTGAAAAATGGTGTGAAATACAACTGTCTTCTCATTTATGTTACCATGCTTGGTGACAAAGCAAGGCCTGCAGAACGCTGCAGAGCTAGGTATTCTGAGATGCTATCAAACTCACACCTGGCTGCAGCAGAAGGGCTGCTCAATATTTTAATCCTTCTTTTCTTTGGCCATACTTTTACTCCTTGGCATCCCCTCGGTTTCTGCCATCTTCAGGAGTGATTAGGCTACAGTGTGCCCATCAAGTGAGCCATTTACTTCATGGGACACCTGTGATCTCTGAATAACCATTAACAAAACTGTCATGAGAAATATCCTGTCAATTGCTAGCTGCCTTCTCCAGAGCCTGTCCTCACCCCCAGGAGATCACAGGGCTCTGCTCAGTCTTGCCATGGTTTCCTGCTCTAAGTTCATCTGAGCCTCTTCCTTTAAATGTTTGTCCTGATGACCATCCTGTCCAAGCAGTAATAACATCATTTTGAGGTATTTTTCCCTCTATATCAAGAGTCCACATCGCAGATTAGTCATACTTCTTTGGTACACTCTGATGTCATGATAGTATTCTAATCATCCCTTAAAGGTCTCTAAACTTCTAGTTTAAAAATCAATTTTTAAACCAAGATAAATATTGGTCTTTTTTTAATAGAAGTTCAGAAGAAGCAAAAAGGAAAGTAACAAAATTCTCTGCCCTTTGAAAGGGTGTTGATCTTTTTTTTTTCACCATTTGCATGCTGGGGAATAATTCTGAGAAAGTTGGGATAAAAAGCATAGCAATTACTGGATCTATATATACGCATATGTACGTATATATAAAACTTTGCACAATAATCTTTAAGATACATGCAGTGTTCCTCTCTTTTTTTTTTCGACTGGAAAGGTCTGAAAGGATAACTGTTAGGAGCCATTGCCAAGTTGGTAAAGACAAAAGAGCACTTCCTTTTGACTGATGTGTTTTTAGATCAAGGAGCAGGAGGTACTGTACTGTATGGCAGAGAAGAAACATTTTTTTTTTAGTAATACATAAAAGAAAATAATATAGTGCACAAACTGCATAGCACTTCATTGTTTCTTAATGTTTCATGTGATCATAAAGGTTTAGAGGCTAGAAAAGGAGAAGGCGTTCGAGAAACTCCAACTTACAATGTCTAGAATTAACATGTAGACGAAAAGCTGTGGAAGTAAAACCGTGCTTATTGGGAGATGCCAGGAGTCTTTTTGCCTATCTGAAACAGATGCTTTGTGCTTTTCAGCATCTAGGGAACTTCAAACCGTGAAGCAACAATTTGAAGATGACTTTTATGTCTTCAAGAGCTCCTTTATACGTGGATGAATCTTCTTTTGTATATACTTATGACAACTGTATTTTTTTATGAATTATAAGTGCTTCTGAATTTCTTTCTTAGTGAATCACTGAATCACCTGCAGCTATACATTTGAGCCTTGTTTTGAAAACGTAGCTGTTTATACATTCATAAAATATACTTGCACATCAAATGTTCATGTTAAGCTGGCAATAAAATTAGTACAACGGGATCTTTTACTTTGGATTTAAAAGGAGATTATGAAACTGATGTTATATAAAATATTTGCATGCATTCTTAATTTCCAATTGTCTGAAGAGTTAAATTTAATATTTTGGGTTATCCACAGAATTTCTAGTGACTCCTCTGCAAGTGATGTATATGACAAAGGTGCACCTATATTCGCATTTTAGTTCAGATGAGGAGTGAGCTTTTGAAGTGCATCTCCTACCTCTCCCCATTTACTGCACTCGGGTCCGGGAGCATACAAAGGGAATTTCTTTCGCACAAAGCTAAACCAGAGTAGGTGCTCCAGGATAGCACGCAGTGGACTCCAACCATTAAGGAGCATTCAGGCTATGTGGGAGTAAATCCGCCATAAAGCATACAGGGTAGATGTCGGCTCTTCAGCCCCCAGCCTTTCACTCTGCAGTTTGCTTCTATTGCACTGTATTGCTTTGTAAGGTAGACATCAACTTCAAGGCTAAATTTAACCCTGCAGATCATAAAGCTTAAAAATTTCAGTTTGAAGTTTTCCCTACAAATTAATAAAAGTGGTGGGGGGAGAGAAAGAAATCAGAAAAAAAAATATTTACAGAGGAGTTTGGGCTTTTTGTTTTTGTTTGAGCTCCTCCTTGCCCATCAGGAAGGACTGGTAAAATGCACTGCCTTTTTCCCCTGTGAAACCTCATCTATAACAGAAATTTGAAAAACTTTCAGCCCAGTTGCTGGAGAGAGAATGTGAACCCAGAGCTCCCAACGGAGTGTTAAAATACTCCTACTTCACATAGTGTTCCTCTTTCTTCTTTATTAGCTTAGCCTGCTAATTCTAATTTCTCTGGGATAGCAAATCAACTTTTACGATTCCTAATGTTACATTTATAATACTGTTATGGTACTGTGTTTTGAGGTGCAGAGGTCAAATCAGCAACTACTGAAACACTGCATTGTGAAGGATATCCTTTTAAACATGACTTCAGTTTTTGCTGTAGTGATGTTCACAGGTTTGTAAAATATATGCTATTGTATGCATTACAGGTAGTGGTGACACAGTTTCATTAACCTACTTCAGATATTCTTTAATAGCCTTTTGTTTTGCCTTGTTCAGATTTCAAGCAGCGCAGTTTATCTCTCACTTTTGCCTACTTTGCTGTTCCTTCTTTCACTGCTCCAGATCACTCCCTTTAATTGTAAATCCTTTGAGGCAGGGGACTGTTGTTTATTTGAATCTGTGTTCTTAATAGGGCCATTATTAAACATAATAAGTATACCTCCTGCTGAACCTTAAAAAGCAGTAATTATCTTATTATAAGGAGATCTCAAAATCCACTCCTTCAAGCACAGATGCTTTCTCCATGCTTTCTTCTTTTTCCACCTCTAGAAAATACAAGATACTAATTTAGAGATAGTAAGAAATTAATCTTCCTTGGAGTTGTTATTATCACTGACATAATTACAATGACTTTTATATGTTAGTTCCTATGCAACCAATGCTTGCCTGTGTTTAACAAGTCAAACCTATTACAGTTGCTTCTCTTAATGCTATTTGTTTTGTGTTGTTCAGGACTAGAAACTGCTATGGGCTTATCGGTTCGTGCTATACTTTCTTTGGTCTTACTGAACACAGGAAATAAAGAACTAGGGAGTGAGATTCTTCCTGCTTAAATTTGGGTATCTGCAGCACAGGCTTGGGGATGCCGTTGCTCGAAGTCGCCAGGCCACGCTGGTGATGGCAGGCACCTAGACAGCTAGCCCCGGGTGCACACCTGCACTGTGGACATCTAATCCTAGATGGGATGATTTCCATCCATGGAGTTTCAACCACTTCTAAATGGCAGCTGTTCAGATCGTTGGGCACCAGACTGCAGTCAGACTGCCAATCCTACTGTGAATTGTTTTTCCCTAGATTAATCCCTAACGGAGTGCAGGAAGGAGGGCTCCTTCCTGAGGCAGTCCTGTGCTTCCCAGGAACCAATCCCTGGAAGTTCCCAGGAGAACTAGCTTTGCAAAGCAGCTTAGTGCTCCCTAGTCTTCCATATACTGGCTTTTATTACGAAATGTATAGAAAAATAGTGGAAATCACAACACTGAAAACTCAATGACAAGGATAAAGTAGCTTATGCTGCTCATAAAGGTTTCCTCACCAGACAGGAAGGGAGACAATGATTGTAAGGAGTAGAAGGAGCGTGGGTGAGGGTGGATTTATGAGGCAGGACAAAGCGCTACAGTTTTCCTATTAGCACTGCTGAGAACAGCACTGCTGGTTGCATAGCAGTAGTTTGATGGCTTTTCCTCTCTTCCCCACTCAGCTGTGACTCTGCTTCCAGACTTGCCTGGTTTTGGGAACCTAAAGTATAATCCATTACACTAGTTTTAGAGTGATCTCTGTCTTCTGAAGTTCCTTTGAAAATGAATTTTTAAATAAAAGTGATCTGAAGAAGTGAAGAGCAAGGTAAATTGTTCAAATGCTAAATTTGGGAGATACTCGCATCCCATATGTATGACAGCAATGCCTGTCTGTCTGGTTTGGTTCAGCTAAGTGCTCTCTAAGACTACTGCAGGGTGCAGATTAAAGGTCAGCTGTAATGTTTTGTAGGATAACTGGCTCCTTAATCTTGCTCTGATGATCAGCCAAAAATAGGCAGGTGATCAGTCTTACTGATGCAGCCTAACAAGGTTGCTCTTTCCCTGTTGCTTCAGTCCTGCAGCAAATGCTACATGTAGAAAAACTCCGATGCTTTAAGTACTTTATTGAAGCTGCAGGGAAAACATATATCTAGGACTATGTCTTGCTGAGCTAATACTCCACATGAGAAAAAACCCACAATCTGAAGCATGATTTAAAGGGATATTTTTGCTTTTTGTTGTGTTAAATACAAACACAGGGACTCGCTGCCTGTTTTTTTTGTTTGTTTTTTGTTTTTTTTTTGGGGGGGGGGGCAGGAGGTTTCAATGCTTGGATAAGCCTGAAGCTGTGGAGAGATGCGCGGCTGTTCTTGGGACCAGCAGGCTTTTGTGTTGAATGCACCCACCCTAAGCATATGTAGGACAATGGGAACTGCTGCCTATAACAAACATGTCACACCTTAACATTTAAAATTCATACACATTTTTTAATATTTACAGCATTTTTCTTAAAATCAGCTAAGGTATAGGGATGGGAAAAGCCTGGGCAATCCTACAAATTTACAGTAAATTGACAAAGTAGGGAGACTTGACAGAGAAACCCAAGGAGAGGGATTGAAGCTTTCTCTAAGACATTATTTGGGGCCTCTCCTCCCCGTGGCAATGACTTCACTGCATTCCCGCGCACCACTGAGCCTTCCCCAAGAGCCGAGACACTTCGGGGAATGCTCTGTGAAACAACCCACGGAAGCACCCGAGCAGCCTGCAGCCGTCAGAGCTGGGCCTGCTGGTGACAGGGAGGAGCAGCCTGCACACAGCACACACAGCTGGCAGGAGCACAGCTGGCAGAGCAGCGACCAGCCGGTCCAGCGGCGAGGGGGACGAGCAGCCACATGCTGCTGCAAAGTCCAGGGGACAAGGTCCTTTCTGGCTTCTCCCAAAACAGAGTGGTGACACTTGGAGCTGATGCAGCACCACCCACGCTCTGTCTTTTGGGACACCAGCTCGACAGCCCGTAATCACGTGGATTATATCGTGAAAAGTGGGGCACGGTTAAAGGAGGAGGACTGTGGCTGGTCGCCTGGAGCATAGCCAGTGTTTTGTTTGTTGCAAATTATTTCTCACACAATCTTTAAAGCTTTCTGTTATTTAAACTGATGTGTGCAAAATATCGTTTGTCAAGCAGGGAAAATTTTCCTGTCTTAACTGGGGAAGGGGCTGCATGCACCATCTCCTGTTCTATTGCACTATAAATTCTTTACAGCTGCAGTCCCTCCTGTCTCTAGCTCCATGTCTGAAATTCTGCTCTCTAAAACAGAGCTCCGCATATTAAGTGCACGATGTGTACCTTACAGGAATGTGGTTGCATTTAGTTACATTACACCATAATTCCAGGGAACCCAGTTTACCATAAAATCCCAATCACTTGATAGAACTACTTTTTTCTTTCCTTATTAATGGTCTCCATTATGTTTTATCTGTGAAGTTTCCCAGTAGATGATAAATGCATTGAATAGAACTGATCCTGAAACACGCCATTACAAATGCTCTTTAGAATTACTTTCTGAGTCATAATCTTTTTAGCATGTGCTGCATTCATTTTGTATAGTGCTAATTTTTAATCAACACATCATTTGGTGAGAAATTATATCAAATCCTTTAGTAAAATCTAGATATATTACATTACATCGTCCCCATTCACTGATTTTATCAATAGAAGTAATTATCTGGCATTATTTGTTTTCTGTGTGCTCTTTGTTGCCCATCCTCTGCAGTTATCTTTAAAAATCTCATGTTGAACCTTAGCCTAATTTAATCTCTTTGAGGCAGGAACAATTCCAGTGCTAAGACAGTGCAGAGCACAAAGGGAATTCAGAGAACTACTAATAATAACTGTATGCTGGTTATTCTTCAGCACTCTGCTGTGATCTATTTGTTTCATACTTATTACAGTACTTTAGTCAGGACAGAATTTTAAGTTCCAAGTCCAGAAAAGACTTCGGTACCTAAAAGTTACTTCCTGAAGTGTGTATGTTATAGCATTGTGTCCCCAAAAAGAATTTTGAAGCCTATGTTACAAGTCCACACTTCTTAAATGGAACATATAGAAACCTGGAAAAGACAGCTATTTAGATTTAGCGTGTAAGAAATACTAAAAACAAGGCTGTGTTTGAGATCCCACCACTCTCCATAACAGAAGAATTTTGTTGCCTGTTGCACTACTCCGGACTATTTGCTCTCTCAAGGACGGAATAAGGTTCATTTATCCTGTAAATCATGAAGAATATCTTTCTCCCTTGTCTTCTGTGTACAAGTGCAGTGATTTGAAACTGAAACGTATTCATTTCCTTCCTGAGCCTGGAAGCTCAAATACACATCTTGCGTTGCAGAGCTGTGTTGAGACATCAAGCTGTTTTGAAAGATGCAAACGGTGGCTGCGTGCTGAGAGCAGGAGGTTGGGCTGGATGAAACGCAGAGGTCACTTCCAACCTAAATGATCATATGATTCTGTGATAAAAACAGCATGTTGCCACTTTTTGGACAATGTGAAATAGTGATTTTCCTGCTAAGTTAGCTATCATGCTGAGATGCCTCATAATGCAAAGCCGTATTTCAGGTTTGTGTTAGATTTAGAGTTGGACAGACATCTATAGCAGTAAGTAAAATAAAAGTTACTGAGTTTAAAAGGTCAGATTAAGCTTTAGATAATAATGAAGAATAACTAACTTGCTTCGTTTAGATTCTCTACTAGGAAGGACTATTAATTCAAGGCTAAATAGATTAGAGTTAGCACAGCTACATATCAGTCATAGAATGGTTAGGTAAAACATGTTTTTGATTTGAAAAGGGATGATAAATTAAGTTTTGAAGCATGACTCCTAAAATTTCCTTGCCATACTGTGGCGAGAGTGGCTTCTCAGCCAATGCTAAGCCAAGGCAAGAGTTGTTGTTGTAGTCTTGTAGAAGGTAAATTTAAGATTACTGGCAGAGCTAAGACCTAAGAAAGGAATGCTGGGTTTCATTTCAAAAACAATTGAGCGTGACCCTTTCTGATATACAGTTATAGATGCACAGTTCACGATCCAGTTCTTGGGATCTAGGTGGCACTGAGGATAAGGGTTATGTTAGGAGTCTGCTTCAACAAGATGCTGGGTAACAGAGGAATTTAATACAGTATTGAATTCATGGGCTGGCTCTTGGAACTAGATATGTTGCAAGGCTAAAACTGGACTAAGTGGTAGGATTAGTAAATCTTCAGAAATTATGCATAAAGAATTTACTCTTGTGTTAGGAGCTCAAGCTTGTTCTTTATAAAGATTAATAATGAAGCATAAATAATATTCTTCAATATTGGAAGTACAAATTTTTTAAATGCCTTGACCTTTTAAAGGGTTATGTTTCTTAGGAAATACACGAACTGGACTAAAAGTATATTTTGTAATCAGTCTTATTCTAAATTTACTATATAACTCTACATAGTTGTGCTAACTATATCATGATGAAAAGATTCATGAAAAACGTAAATGACTAAGCACCTGAAGTTAATATTCAAAGTAAAATATTAATTTGTACTGAAACATCTGTTAAGCTCAAGAGGGTTAATTAGTTCATTGTTCATTTCTGTTCTGCTGAGTTCCTATAAGAATGAATTTGGCCTAGGATGTTTAATTTTCTGCAATGATTTAGACATCCAGTACATTTAAGAATCACTCTTTTTCTAATTTTTCTTTTAGTCATACAAAGTAACATTCATTTACATTTTTAGAGCTTCAGAACTCACAAACTTAATTATTCAGTGTTTATAGTTAATTTTTAAATTTAGAATGTAAACATGAAATGAAGAACCACTATTCAAATAAATTTTTTTTTATTTTATTTTACGGAGTTTTGAGTTTAGCTGTGAGGAAATTTAAGAACGCAATCCATGTGAATATTTTAAAATCGGACATTTGCTTTTGCTTTGCATTTGTTTTAGCATTTTTTTCACAAAGTGAAGTGTTCATGATGTTACTGTCTCAGCTTTGACAAATGCTGGTTGTCCTGGCAGCTAGCCAGTATCTTTTTGCAGAATAACTTTAACACAACTGTACTATGGTTACCTAAATGGTACAATAATTTTCATGGAATTCTTGCTATTGTGACTCTGGAATGTATGCTGCTGGTTATCTGGCAATTGCCCCAAACTAATTAGTTCTTTATTTTTGAGGATGAATGTTTATTCAACAGTTGGATAAACGATGTGCATGATGTCACTTCAGGAAGAAAGTATTTTTACCAGAAGGTAAGTCCTTTCTGAAAAGAAGATAAACAAAAGGTTCTCATTTATTGCTGACACAGAATTAGAAGCCCTGACAGCCACCAGCACAGTTCAGACTATAGTACTGATGCAGTTTAATCTTTCCCATTCTGTTAAGTAACAGAATTTAATTTACCTCCCATTTGAAAAATATTGTGCAATTTTAAGTGATATTTTAAAATTGAAAATAAGTAATGGATCCTGGCTCATATGAATAATTTGTGAATAAGTACTTTGAGACAACAGACACTGATGTGAGAAAACAGAAATATCATACTAGTACTTTTCACACAGGCAAAGAAGTAGTACAAGAAATCACCCAAACTCAGAAAATTTTAAGTGTGGTCTTACACCTCACTTTAGTCAGGAAGACTGCTGCTGCCCAACAACACAGTCATGAATTTAAGCACATTGTTAAATGCATTCCTGCATTAGTGCCATAGTTGTTCTGGAAGATTGTCAAATTCATTACATTATTTGAGCTACAAATTTTCAGCCTCATTAAAGCCCTAATTGCTTGAATGTTGCCATGAAATGGGGAAAATCTGATGGACAGTGTTCCCAAAAGACAGTTCACATACTGTCAACTCTTTGTTTTAGGTATTTTAATGACATGGAAAATAATATAAAACCAAAATTCATGGAAGATGGAATAAATGACTACGGAAAATAAGTAATATATTTTTTAAATTTCACTTTGCCCATCCTAGGTCCTTTTCTGTTTCCAAGAAAGAAAGAAAAATGACTCTTTGAAATTCTCACTTATTTCCTCTCCAGATATTTCAGTGAGTTGCTAAATATAACTACCATAAGTCACACTGTCTTTTTGATCGTTCATTAATAACGCAAAATCAACCTATGTCCTAAATTAATGTTTGGTAACTGAGACTATAACTGTCATTATGAAAAGCAATCAAAACAAGTACTGTAAACTTAGAAAATTTAGTTCATAGGTATCATTCAGGAGCGATTAAAACCAGTTTCTCAAACTGTCAGTGTATACACTTTGGAGCTTGCTTCTGGTAAATGGGCAGAAAAGGAAGTCTTTGCCATGCAGTAACTGTAATTATTTAAAACATCTTGTATACAAAGGTCTCACTTTTGCTGCAGAGGCAGCTGTGTGTGACATCCAGGCTTCACACTCTGGACTGAGGGACAGAGCAACTCAGACATCTGCACAGCTCCTGCTCCACCCAGAACCCTGGTGCCTGCACCGCGGGAGAAAAAAATGGGCTCTAGATTTCTGGGGTATCTCAGAAAATTACATTTACTCTAAAATAATAAACTTTTTTGGAGTATCTGAACATAAAGATCTTACGGCTGGAGGCCTGTTCTGTAGGTGAAAGCCAACACGTTTCAACAGATAAAAGACACTAAATCCTGCTTTGCCAGACTGAGCATCCAACCTTACAGCTCCTATTAAGGAATAATGATTGATAATTACAAGAGTGGGGGTTTCCAAAGTATTCCTGTATTTTACTTACCGTTGCTTGAGTCCTTCTAGGTCGAGACTTAAAATTGAGCGCAGAAGCCAAACTGATATCATCGATAGTACTGATAGTCTGTTATACACTCAGAAAGTCTTTCAGCTGGAAAACAGAGGATGTTTTATAACCTCTCATGATTTCACAAAACTTTCCTGACACAATTTCTTCCCTTCCCAGACTCCAGAGGATAGCATCCCATAGTGTGGGAGAGGCGTGAGCTTTCTGGTTACACATCTAACAAACAGTGGGCTATCAAAAATGACAAAGAGCCTTAAGGAGCTGTGAAGATTTTCGTCTACGAAAGTAGTAGGTCATGTTCTATTTATGCAAAAAGTGCATATGTTGGTTTCTTCCACACATTAAAAAAGTGTAATCTTCGGAAGAAAAGAATCAAGAAGTGAATGAAGTAATAAACATAAAAATCCAATACAGCTTTCAAGATGAATTTGGGACAGAGCTTCATTGTAGGCCCAACTACATGAAAAATAGTACATGGAGGGACTTGGCAACACACTTAAATTTAATTTACCTTTGAAAGAATACAAACCAAAAGCACCACTTTTTTTTTCAAGATAATGAAGCAATAAGCACTGTATGGGCCCGTATGGTGGCAGTTTTTTTTAAGATTCCACTCTGTTGGCTTACATGGAGAAATTCATGAAAGAAACTGCTAAAAAGTGATTGACGTAGAAGTTTGGTTTTGCTTCTTGCTAGCTATTGACAACACACAGTGATACCCTGACTGGGACCCTTGTCAGAAGTAGAAATGATATGTGAACCCGATATATCATCCAGATTATATATTTGTGTGTGACTATCGAGAGGCAGTGGATACAACACTTACCTAGATTATACCAGGTTATCACCCTCACCGTGCACACATTTATCTGAGTATTTGCGGGTAGGTAATAGATCAGCAGTCAGTGCTCCCTGATGAAATCTGTGGCGGAGTCTATACTCAAAGATTCAACTTGTGCTGATTTCGGCAGAGATACTGTTTTCTTCCATGCCCTACACAGTGTGAGCTGAAGTCTCATCAATGGTATTAGGAAGTACATGAAGAACTTATGTGCATGATTAATGAAAGGCACAACCTGACTGGTGTTCTAATGTAGCAGTTTGAGTATTGCTGCTCCTTGGTTCAGAATTAATATAAGGATGTGTTTTTTTTTTTCCTGAAAGAACTGTGTTTGTCTTTAGTTCCAGTGAAGAAAATACAGCGGAGAACATACTGATTAGCTGTAGAGGCTGTGTGCACTAATTTCTTCCGAATTAGCTAGTTCTCAAAGCAAGTTTTATACACAAAGACTTTGCCTCCAAAGTTATGTTTCCTAATGGTGGCAGTGATTTTATGAACACCCTGGAAGCAAGCTGAGGGAAAAGATGTGGGTAGAGATTAGGCAGAGAAAGAAATTGTAAAGTATATTACTGCTAAAAGATTTGTAATGCTCGCATATTTTCTGCAAATCCAGCTGATGTTTCTTTGAAATATGAAAGGCCTGGAGGTGAGTGGATGTGGTGGGGAAGGATGGAAAAAAAAGAATTCCAATCTTTCAAGGGTAATCCGAGAACACAGGAAGTGACGGAAGAGGAAGAAGCAGATTTCTTCTTCTGAAGTTAAGACACTTTTCTCAAGCGCTCAGCTGATCTTGTGATAAACATATTGGAGTCTCATTTTGGAGCTGTCTGATCTTATTGGAAGCCCTTGATTGTTATTTAGACTTCTCAAGATAAGTTGTATGCTGACATTTTTTTTTGTCACCATCCTTGCTGCCATGCTAAACACTCTTACTTTAGCAGCACCTGAAATTGTCTGCTGCCATAAGCTAGTGATGAGTTGTCTTTCTAGAAAAATGGCTTTCAATACATCTTTACATGTTTCTGGCAACTTGTCCAGAAATGAAATCAGTCTGGCCTGTGGCTCATTTGAAGGTGTACCAATATCTCCTCATTCAAAAAATCAGTACAATTCCTTAAACTGAAATCTAAACTGTAATCTGACTTTGTTGGCTGCTAAAAACTAGTACTAAAAATACTCCAAGACACATGATTAGAACTTGAGATCCATAGTACATGGTTCACTCTGAGCTAAGATGCAGAAAATGTGCTTTCTAGATCAAATTTCTCTACTCACAGATGGAGAGACCTGACTATGCAGTACTAAGTGTATGAAATGGATAAGATATGAAATGGATTAGACGACTTCTGGATGATTGAGAGTGCTTCAGAGGTCTTCGTCGTTTTGGAGGGATTTTGAACAAATTGAAAACGGTGACAGGAACTGATGCTACTACTACTTAACCTGGAATGACTAACCTGACTATGCTGATCCTATGGAGGAATGCTTTTCTTAGGATGTGGAAGGAAGGAGCTTTATGGTTTTGCTGATGGTGACCTGTCTCTTCTGGGCTGGACTGAACTGGAAGCAAGCCTGAAATAATGCAGGAAACTTTATCTGGTGCTAAAGGTGCTGCGGCGGATAACATAGCCAGCTCTGGTGTAGGTAAGTATAAACAGTGAGATGAGAATAATGGAATCACTACAGAGGTATACACAAACAAATGCAGTACTAACCGTCGTTGTAGAGAAGTGGTGAAATCATTAGCTGTCTCTGCACTGATGACTCATGAGCTTCCTCCTGCTTACGCCATGGTGACAAGGTGCTCTTTTCTCCTGCAGACAGCAAGGATATATTTCAAAGGCTTTGATACATAGGCCTAGATACTTTTTACTAATGAATGTATTCTCCTTGACACCTGCGAAAGTGCAGACATAAGCCCTTGAAAAATTAGCATTTAAAGTGAAAACCTTGAAGGAGCGGAGATTTCTTTATGTCTAACCTCTGAGTCAGACACCTCCTTTAGACTTCACTATTACAAAAAAAGAGCTTCATCAGTATTTGTGTGTTTTGAAAGTGGACTACAAAATCATGGAATTATAGAAGATAATTCATTCTAGAAGAATGATCAACACATCGTATCACGGACGGTTTTTAAAGCCTGGGGTCTGGACTCAGCCTTGGTGTTTGCTGATGGTTCTAGTAATGACACTTGCCCCAGCAAACGCTAAATGTCTTGTCTTTGGTCAATTGATTAAAATAACCAGCAGCAGCAAAGAAAGAGAAAGGAAATTATAGTAATCAAAGACAGGAAAGAAAGACGCAACAATTCTCAAACTACATTTTATATTAGGATACTGACATTGTTTCAGTGCTATGTTCAGCTATCAGAAAGGACCAAGTTATGCCTAAGCTCAGTCCTTCTTTCAGTTCTTGAAAGAAACAGTTTGACAGCAGCCAGGATAAAAACATGGTGTTTACTGGATGTTAACCAAGAGAATTACTGAACTGAAATACTTGAAGAAGAACCAGGGAATATATATGTTCATCACAAATTCAGGCTTACTATTTTGTTTGTCATGCAAATGGTTTTGTGTTAGAATCGCAGTTGTTTTGTTCCAATAATGCTGAAGCTCACTTCTAAGCTCACTCCTATATTCTTCCACACAGTCTTTCACATCTACAAAAGAAAAGATGCCATTCTGAGTTCCTTAACTTCCTACAGAATAGTTTGTGGTTGGTTTTTTTTTTTTTTAATGTGTATGTTTTTGTTTTTAGGAGTGCAAAGAGTGAATCATAAAACTTCTTTTCTTGAGATGTTGAGTTAATGATCTACAAGGCAGAAAGCTGAGGAAGTGGAGGCAGTAGTCAATCTTTGCATCCTGTGCCATTTGTGTTCAGTTATGCTGCTGAAACCTGGAAACAGCGATGTTCTAAAGCAATTATTCAGTGTTACACATTACAGTTATTTTGGAATCTGTAGTTTGTTCATAGTTTATGCTGTAATTACTTCAAGTATGTAGCTCATTCCTAAAACTAGGATGCATTTATTGAAACAAGATATGCAGCCATCTGATAATTAGCAACAGCTGACAATAATAAAATAACGATCACAAAAGTGAGGAAAATATACCCTGCTTTCCACTCCAAAATTTTCAGAGTCAATAATCTTATTCAAATGTCAATGTAGTATATATAACAAACAGCCCTGATGTTTCTTTTGCATTGTAATCTGATAGCTATTTTATATGCAAATTCCAGATATCCCCATAATCCTTAGGCATTGTTGAAGTCACCAAACCTCACTGGCATTTAAGAATGAGTAAAACCAAGGTGAGTCTCTGGAATTGCAATAATGTATATTTAGCCACATCGGTGTGTATCTCTCAACTATCTTGTTTACTTTTTAGTTTCGATCTTTCCCGTATAAATCACTCTTAGTGCCTGAGAATTATGTACTTACTCTAAGCCGAAACATTAGAAGACAAAACAGCTGTGCCTTGATGAGAGAACATGGGTATGTCCCCAGCAATATTGATGACATGAATTTCCTTAGCTCTTCCATTATTTTCACAGGATGCTCTATTTATGGAATCACCAATAACTGACCTTTCTGTACATAAAATAAAACATTAAAATCAGGTAACATAAAAATATCATCAAAGCAAACCTTCATCTAACCTCATATCCTGTCTTCAGCAGTGATCTAAAGTGGCTTAGTAGGGAAGAATGTAAGATCATATTACACTTACATGATATACTTTTAAGTTATCCACACCAATGGTTATTATAGTAGTTATATAACATATAGTAATATATTATAGTTATTATAACTATTCATGCTTTTAAAGTTATTCATGCCTTGCCCTGTGGGCTCCACGGATTAAGTTCAGATTTTTACAGCAGATTAGGAAAGAGGGAGTAACAATATTATAAAGCTGAAAAGGAGTTTTAAAGTTTTCTTAAGAACTGTTCTTCAGTTTTTTGTCACCTAGCACCCTATTCCTACTTGGAATTGTATAGTGTCTCAGGATATAGACTCCAAATAGCCTCTCAAGACATCAGCTATCCTTCTTCCATTCCTTCATACTACTGTACTGAAAAAGGTAATAGTGAACTAAATTTGCTCATATTAGGAATTTCAGCTTTAGGCTTGCTGGCTTGGCTGACTGCTGACGCACATAGGATACTTGTGAAGTACATGGTTTCCTGTCTGCCCTGGATACTTCAGGCAGGCTGATTTAGGAGGAAATACTTTGGTGATACGTGACAAGAAATGGCTTTGTGCTCAAGAACTAGACAAGGGAAGGGAAAGAAAGAAAAGAAAATTCAGGTTACACCTTCCTGAAAACAAAGAGGCAGAAGATTAAGATTAAGCAGGGCATGAAGTCGGAAGTTTCTGAATAGAGATATCTGTGGTATCTTCCTTGGGTTTCTGCCATTGAAACTGTAGTTAGGTTTCAGAGGTGTGCAAGGAAGTATGTGTCCTGTAAATACGACCATGTTATTGTTCTCTGTATACACACAGTTTAATCTGTTGGCTAGGACCTAAGCAGGTGTCTAAGTTCAAGTTCTCCCATCATCATTTTTTTGATGTACTACCTGAGATCATGTATTTAACTTGAATTGCACTAACAAGAATTCAGAGATGGAATTCAGAATGAACGTATTCTGCCCATGTTTGTGGCTTCAGAATTACATTTGTCTTTTATAAATAAGCACATGAAACATCGTTGTTTCTACATGTAGAACCACAAACCGCCAGAGTAGAGGACATTCGTACAGGATTTGGGGCGATATCCTGTGATCTTTGACCGCCCTACATATTGTGCAAGTAGGGACATTGTAGTTACGCAGTTGCATTGCGTAAATACAGTGTACTGTACAACTACAATATACGTCGTGATATTGTGTAAATACAGACAACTACAACGCAGGTGTTTAACTTGCCTGCGCTTTACTTTCCCATCTGCGAAATGGGGATGGCAATCACTTCCGTCTCATAGTAGCGCTGTGGCGAGAAACGAATACGTGGAGCTACTCGGGTGCCACGAAAACGGATACAAATGAGACATAGCATCGCACGAGAAATAAGATAACGGAGCTTTCACGACTGCTGCAGGCTCGGCACGGCTGGGTTAGCGGTCTCCGACCACGGCTCCCT
>VXAL01008756.1:109621-123560 GCA_013399475.1 Chauna torquata
GAGGAGCTGGAAAGTCCTTGACTCAGCGTAAGTGCTGCTCTGCATCAACTAAATCATCAGTGTGTTATCAGTGCTATTTTCATCACACATCCAAAACATAGCATCATATAAGCCTCTATGAACAAAATTAATTCTATTCCAGCCAAAACCAGGACATGCTTATAAATGGACTTTTATTTATTTAAAGTGGAACAGCCCAAGTTTCTGCACTGGTCTGCTTCATCTGCAAGAGTGTCTGTACATAATGAAGTACTTCCTGTCAGTTTCCACAGAACAACTGCTGCAAAACTATTGTTGTGTTGAAGTAGGCAAATTTGGCAATTCCTTTGTTGTTGTTGTTGTTTTAACCCCCAAGAGTAGTCAGCAGTTTTAATAGAAGTGTTGTCCTAAAATTGTTCTTGTACATCTAGCCAGAGAAGGTTTTCTGTGTGTTGTCATAAAAGCTTGTGGAAGCTCTGCTAGTCTAACCATCCTCCTTGCTTTCCTCTTTCTTTTTGCCTTAAGAGAGTGACTTCTGAACCAATATATTTGTAACTTGGCAATGAAGGGAGGCTTGCAATTATTTCATCTTCTTGTGAACAAGAAGAGTCAGTTACTTCTCCAAAGAGATATTGTGGATGTTTTCTTAAGTTTGCTTATCAGAGGTACGTTTGGTTTCTTCCCAGTCCTTCAAGTGCCCCAAAGAGTGGATGCAATCAGAACAGAAAGTGAGAGATATCCTAATTGCCTCTTAGTCAGTTAGTCTTCACTAGTTTCTCACCTCCAAGCCTTTCCTGAAAGAACCAGTCATTCTGACAAGAAGAAAAAATTCTGGGAAATTGTCTAATCTACTTTTAAGTCCAGGGCATTTTGAATCTAGAGATCGGAGGCTAATAGCTTCCTTTTTGTTGTGTTCTGACAGAATACGGGGGGAGAGTGTAAATAGCTAGGAAAGGGTGACTACTTAAGGTAGCACTACAACTGAAAAGTTGTTTATGAAATTACTCTGCAAGAAGTCAGGTGGATTCTTTTCTCAAGTAGTCTCTTTGGACCATATATCATCTTACCTAGGAATGGCTGTTGCAAGTCCAGTGATATCAGTTGAAGTTGAGGGACACTAACTAGTACGATGTAATACAGTTATATCACAATTAGTAGTGAAATGGATACTATTCAGCGCAAAAAATAAAGAGGAAAATGCTTCTTGTGTTTTTCAGGGTGTTCCTTGAAAAAGGCACATGGGCCCAGTGTTAAGGAAATAGAAACACGTTTGTTTAATGACCTGCTGTTATGGTTTAACGCCGGCAGGCAGTGCAGCACCACACAGCCACTTGCTCACTCCCACCCCTCCCAGGATGAGGGAGAGAATCGGCAAGGTACAAGTGAGAAAACTGGTGGGTTAAGATAAAGACGGTTTACAAGGTAAAGCAAAAGCTGCACGCGCAAGCAAAGCAAAACAAAGAGTTCATTACTGCTTCCCGTGTTCAGCCACTTCCAGGAAAGCAGGGCTCATCACATGTAACGGTTTCTTGGCAAGACAAACGCCATCACGCCGAACGTCCACCTCTTCCTCCGTCTTTCTCACCAGCTTGTATTCTGAGCATGACACCATTTGGCGTCGGATATGTCTGTGGCCAGTCTGGGTCACCTGTCCTGGCTGTGTCCCCTCCCAGCTCCTTGTGCACCCCCAGCCTCCTCGCTGGCAGGGCAGCACAAGAAGCAGAAAAGAGCTTGACTCTGTGTAAGCGCTGCTCTGCAACAACTAAAACATGGGTGTATTACCACCACTGTTTTCATCACGATCCAAAACATAGCACCATGTGAGCTTCTGTGAAGAAAATTAACTCTGTCCCAGCCAAACCCAGGACAAGTTGCATGCTCTTAAACGCAATCTAAAGATGAAGGGAAACATAAAACCGTAGCATTCGGAGAGATTCTAACAAATCCATCTGAAATAAATCTAATTTTTATCATCAAGGGTTTCACAGCTGTTTAAAACAATGTATGAACAAGTGTTTGTCCAGTAAAATGAACACAGTTCTTTGAAGCTGGAGAAATAGACTTTAAAATATTTGGTTCTGTAGTTCCTGTGGTCTGTTCTTCAGTGTTAGATCTCTGTCATTTCTGATGGAGGAATCGAATTTACTTCTGTGTTGCAGTTGAACTTAACAAAGGGTTAAATTTAAAATAAAAAGTTACAGAGCAGGAAGTTAATATATTGATCATTTAAAAAAAAAACAAGTCAAATCTGAAGTGAGGTATGTGTAAACAATGTGAGTAAATGTTAGTTTTTAAGGTAGATCAGTCTTTGTCAACTTATGTATGTTACATATGCGTGCATAGTATGTTCGCATCATACAAAGTAACACTGTAGTGATTTCTGCTTTGCTACTAATGCTAACTAGATCAGTTAATCTTAAAGGATCTGATTTAGAAATGTAAGGTCTTAAAGTTTTATACTAAACATACTACAAAATTTTTGAAGCAAAGCACTGGGTAGAGACTGTATTATATTGGCAAATCTTTATGGAGTTTGTGAAACTGTGTGAACAAAGTGATTCCACAAGGCATAGGTAAATATGTTTTAACTTTTCTTCTTTAATGATTTTTTTTTCCTGGGAAAATTGCTGTCATTATACAGATAAAGAAATCTTTATTCCAGCATTTCTAATCTCCCTTGTACTTTCCAATGTAGAGTAAGTAGGCGTTATTGCCATGGCTGCTGTTTTTTTTTTTTTTTTCCCCTTAGTCATCTATGCTACTGCAAATGTTTTGGAAAGTCCACTCCAGAATATGTCCTGGGCAGGTGCAAAATGAATTCCTTTGGGATCTGTGGTGGTAGAATAATGCTTTCTGCACAGATGTTCCCAGACTTCTTTGCTGTAGGTATTTGATGTACATGTTTCTCCAGGTAAAAAAAGTGCCTCTTTTTTTCTTTTTCCTAATGATTGATAGTAATTCCTTTTCTTTTCTTTTTGCGTTGTTTATCTGAAGGGCATAATGGGTATAGAAAGAATATACTCACTATGTTCAGTTGAAATAGAAGTCTGTTTCTCTTGCTATTTCAGTTAGGAGGAACTAACAGAAATTTTTGGCATTTCTAGCTTCTGAGTTTGTGAGTTTTCCTAGGACTGTTTCCTGAGACAAAATAGTGTACTACCAAAGGGAATGCTTTTCTAAGGAAAAAAATTTTCTGCTCAAACTGTGCAGAAAGTGCCATTGACTATTAAGAGGATAAAAACTACACAAAGTTCTACAAATACATCTGCTCTTCTTTCTCCTTTTGCTTTTAGCATTTCTTTTGGTTGTAGATTGTCGTATGCTTCTGCGCTGTGCAGTTTTCTTATATTTAAAGGAGCATTTTGATTATTTTCCCACTAAAATGAAAATGCACAAAGGAAACTGTGCAGCCTCTTGAGCTATTAGATGAATTAGTGGGCAAATCACACTTTTTTTTTTCCTGTTGACACTGGTCTTTAAGTTCCTTCCAAAACTGCATACGCTGCTTGAACAGCCTGCTAAGTTCTTATGCTGCTATTTTAGTTAATTATTAGTGATTTGGAAAATCAGACATGTTTGCAAACTTTACTGAAGACATTGTTTGTTTATGGTAAAATATACAAAGGGTCAAATTGAGGATATTGCAAGCTATATCAATTCAAAATTGTGAATTAGTGATACTTACTGACCTGAATTACTATGTTAAACTTCGGTATCTCAAGCCTGGCGCTCCTTTAAGGGATATTGGCTGTATGGAAATGTTTTGGTTCATTAAGTCCCTGAGCGATGGATGGTTGATGACTAGGAAAATTCTCAGAAAGTTACAGATTCTTCCCTTGTTCTTACACTCTTCCCATGGCATGTCCTTTTTGCCACTGTTGGAATAAGAGCAGTAGAATAGACTGAGCTTTACAATACCTGGTATGGCCAGTCTTCATGTTCTTACATATATGGGAAAATATAGGAAGAATCCATAGAGGAAGATAAACTGAGACTTAAAAAAAAAATAAGAGTAGGAAGTATTTAAAAAAAAAAAAAAGCTCATAGCACCTGAACTCTGAATAAAATGGTTTAATCTAATCTACAGTCACAAACACTAAAATACCAACTATAAGGTCGTTGTGTAGTACTTGTGCAGAGAATCAAATTGGAATCATAATTGTGAGCATGGGAGGCCTATCCCATATCCGAATGTGCTGTTTCTTTCATATAACCCTAATGCTGAATTTTTCTAGTTTTTCATAGCAATTCATTTTGGGATAATAAAAACAATTCCAGTTACCATGAATTAATGACATATCTAGGTATGTATAATTACAAAGAAATGAGACAATTTTCATTTTAGATTGGCAATTCTGATATTGCAGAACTTTCTGTACTGTATTTTGAAGCAGTTTGTAGTGGTCATTAAATAGAATCTTGAAATTACTGGTTTTCCTTGGTTTGTTAATATTTCAATTTATATTTGCACATTGTTGGTTAAGATTGAATACAGTCTCTCTGAATATAATTAAATGGATATATAAAAATGCCACTTCTGAATGGATTAGAGAAGTTCTGAACAAGTAGTATGTGCAGACTTCAGGTTCATTCACAAGTACTAATTTTAATCCTTTGGCTGCAATAAACATAACATTCTTTTAAAGCTATCTTTTTTCTGCTTGTTCTGAATTGTGGATTTGGCAATATCTAAACTGGGGATACAGTATCTTTTCCATGTTGGAGTCGAATGGACTGCTTAGAAAACCTATATTGAACAACATATTAGTATGCATTTCAGCACCGTGCAGTAGCATGAAAACAATGTGATTTAGATCTAAATGAGAGTAATAAATGGTGACCTTTAAAGAGGCTGCACTAATTATTAAAAATAATAAGTTGTAAGGGATGTAAACTGGTTACTTAATCCATCCTCTTGCTCCAGGGTAGGATCAAAGAATTAATTAGGATTTATAGCTTCCTAACGTGTTCTTAAAGACCTTCAGTGGCAGAGATTTCACATCACGTCAGGCCACTTTTAATAACAAAAGATGGTAAAACAATGGAATAAAGTTCAGCTTCTGTACTTGCAGTGCAGAAGATTCGGCTTATGGTCAAGCCTGTTCCTACTTGTTCTGTCTACACGGGGATCAGCTTCAATATGCAGCATTGTTTTCCTCAGAGATAGATTCCATAGACTTCTGATTATTACTGCTTCCTCTGGACTCTAGTGGCTCCGTGTCTTTCTTGCAATGTGAGAAATTGGAGTGCCTAAAACTTTATTGCTTGAATGGATGGAATGTTTACCAGTATTCAGAATACTAGACAGTTACTCCAAAGTGGCATTTTTATTTATTTAATCCAGGATGCCCTGTTTTCCAAAGGCACAAGATTTTTGCCTTGCATTCAATTTGTGGTCTGTTGGGATGCCTAGAACCATTTTAACATTACTACTGTATATCCAGCTATTCTCTATTCTGCTTTTTTTTGCTCTTGGTTAATACCTAACTTAAACTAGCTGCCTAAGTTTAATAGCTCTTTCTTGTCCCTGTTCAATGGTCTCCTGTTTTCAGACCATTTTTCTGTTTTGTCAAAATCATTTTTTTCCAATTTTTTTAAATCTTTTTTTTAAATCTGGATGATGAAATGTTGGTAATTGTAGTCTGAGAATGGTTTTCTGCTCACTACTACTTCTCCAAACTTATTGGTACTAATAAGATGAGTCTCCTCATCTGTGTATGATTCTCAGCTGGCTGAAGTGTGGCTATGATATTAACACTACATCATATGACAAAGAAATTTGTTCTTCCTACTTTTTCCTAGATATTTTGTAGGTATTTAGAAATTTCCTATTTTTGGTATATGTGCTGTTTGTCCTTTAGTTTTGTTTTACCTTACTCATCCACAACAGATTCTTTTAGATATATGCAGATGGCTCTGAGATCTCATAACCATTCTTTTAAATGAAGTCCAAACTTTTTGAGTTCAACTAGCATGTTAATCTATGGTAGAAGTTGTTGATTTAAAGTTATTTCTATTCCTGATGTCCCTTAATGTGTTTGTCTTGTGTTGCTTTTCACTTCAAAATACTGGAGTATTTAAGCCTAGGTTTGCTCAAATCCAAAATGCATAGCAAAAAGAAAGGGGAGAAGACTCAAGGGATAGTGCTGACTTCAAGTAAATTGTATGCATTAGGAGGGGAGAAAACTAAGCAGACTCTTGATCAGTGTTGTTAAAAACATATACACATTGGTGTCTGATTTGTATCTTTCCCTGTTTTTTAAGATTGCTTTTCTCTCTTTTTTTTTTTAAACAGAAATCTTTTGGACAGAGACACATTTTCTAAATCTGATCCAAGTAAGTATATAGCATTTTATTGTTTCTCTTTGTCTTATATTCCAAATGTGTAAACACTGGATTGAAAATTAGATGGGGGGTTTTCTTTGATGTAAGTTAGGTTTACATTGTCTTTTTAACAGTTATTTAAAACAGTGCTGGTTATGTTCGTAGCTCCTATTACAGAAACTGGAATTTAACAAACTCTGTAATCACTGCTGCTTTCCTGAACTACATGATGCCTTAGTTAAGCAGTCCGGCTACCTTTTCCTAAAATTAATAAATGCAGATTTTATTTTATTTTTTATAAGTATCTGCTGTTCTATATCGCTTTCAAAGCTAGTAGGCATACTTGATAAACTGGGAACCCTTGTTGCTGCTAGTACATAGTGTCCACTAATCTGAGAGTCAAAAAACTGAAAAATAAAATTATATTAATTCATCTCTGGGAAACATGATCTTTGCTGATAAAAATAATCTGATTTTTTTATGAATTCATGTTTTCAGATATGTAAGATAGCGACACCCATTTTCCCCTTAAGTTTCATTAACGCATGACTGTATCCCAACAAACTCATGCCTATGAATTTAGATGTGATGGGACTTTTGTTTTAAAATCTGTGACTTCCTTCCTGTATTGAGCACTTTATGTTTAATCAAATGTTTAATCAAAGTACTTCTGTAGTGTTAATTCACTAGTCATTAGATTATGTTGTCTTGGGTCATGTTGTCTCCCCTACAACTCTCATCTATTTTGATTTGTAAGTTCTTTTTTTTATAAGCCTGGGCTTTTCTTCCTTAGAATACCATGTATTGTGCTTATTGACATTGGAAATAACCCCTGAGACACACATGCTTCCATCATGTGTCTGGACATGTAACCGTTTCCTGAGGGGATATACTTGAATACTGAGTCGTGTGACAGTATGAAACATTTGAGTACTTTTGTAAGGGTCTATTTGTCAGTTGTTAATCAAAAGTTTCTACAGGAGATTCCACAATAGACTTTTGATTACTTCTGCTTCCTGGGGAAAAGCCAAATGAGGTTAGGAGTGCCTTTGACATTTCTAAGCTATAAAACTTCATTTTTTTAAATGGAGACATAGGCAATACCATGCCTCTAATGTATTGGAATCATGCAGAAGCACAATTGAGTATCTTGCGTATTGTGAACTGTTTTTTAAGCAATTTTGAAGAGTTGCCAGTGACCTGTTGCCCCTGATGGATTAAATTCAGGCATTTCTGTGTTGATTCAAGGCATCTTTCAACAAAAGCGATGAGATGTCTAGTTTTTAAGCTTAAATACTGCTAGGGACAAGTGCTTCAAGTTTTTATCAGATAGGAAACTGTATTAGGCATAAATTGCAGGATTTGAGTAGCAGGCAACTGCAGTGTGACTTGTGTGGGAGGAGGCTACGAACCGCTCTGTGACTGTCACAACTAGTTCCAGTCAACTCTGAAAGCCATGTGAATAACCATTGCTAGCTGGAACTCTGGCCATCCAGGGGAGAACACAGTGATGTGCCAAAACATGTTTCAGAAAGAAAATGGCAGCAGCTAGGGGCTAGAGACACAGATGCTGAAGATACTCCTGGAGCCATACTGTATTGGGTTTACGTGGTAAAGGTTTGGTAGCAGGGGGGCCACAGGGGTGGCTTCTGTGAGAAGATTCCAGAAGCTGCCCCATGTCAGATAAGAGCCAGCTCCAGCCGGCTCCAAAAGGGACGCACCGCTGGCCAGACCTGAACCAATGAGTGAAGTTGTTTGCGCCTCTGTGAGAGCATATTTAAGAAGGGGAAAAAACTGCTGCGCAACAGCAGCTGGGAGTGAGAGGAGTGAGGAACAGCCCTGCAGACACCAAGGGCAGTGAAGAAGGAGGGGGAGGAGGTGTTCCAGGCGCCGGAGCAGAAGTTCCCCTGCGGCCTGTGGTGAGGCCCAGGGTGGAGCAGGCTGTCCCCCTGCAGCCCATGGTGTACCACGGCGGAGCAGATTTCCACGCTGCAGCCCGTGGAGGAGCCCACGGTGGAGCAGGTGGATCTGGCCTGAAGGAGGCTGCAGCCCATGGAGAGCCCCCGCAGGAGCAGGCTCCGGGCCGGACCTGTAGCCCGTGGAGAGGAGCCCACGCAGGAGCAGGTGATCCGGTGGGAGCTGCCACCCGTGGGGGACCCATGCTGGAGCAGTTTGCTCCTGAAGGATGGACCCCGTGGTACGGACCCATATTGGAGCAGCTCTTGAAGAGCTGCAGCCTGTGGGAAGCCCACGCAGGACCCGTTCGGGAAGGACGGCATCCTGTGGGAGGGACCCCACGCTGGAGCAGGGGAACAGAGAGCGACCATGAAGGAGCGGCAGAGACGAAGCGATATGGACTGACCGCAACCCCCATTCCCCGTTCCCCTGTGCCGCTCGGGGGGAGGAGGTAGAAGAGGGTGGATGGGGGGAAGGTGTTTTTAGTTTGCTTTTAGTTTCTCACTGCTCTAGTTTGCTAGTTATAGTAATAAATTATACTAATCTCCCTATGTTGAGTCTGTTTTGCCCGTGACGATAATTAGTGAGTAACTTGCTTGTCCTTATCTCAACCCTTAAGCCCTGGTCCATCATATTTTCTCCCCCTCTTTCTTTGAGGAGGGGGAGTGAGCGAGCGGTTGTGGTGGAGGCCACCTGTTTAGCTGGGTGAAACCACCACACATACTTCTGAAGATATGCTGCTGGAAATGTGCTCTTGAAAAGGGACACTCCATGCAAAAGACTTCTGAAGAGTGTACGGTCTGTGGGCATCCTGTGCTGGGGCAGGGATACCCTTAAGAGATAGTGGCTAGTGGTGACCTACGCCAGAGAAGGGACAGGCAAACCTGAAGAAATCTTACTATCTGTCTTTAAAATACTTCTGAGAAGTAAACTGGTGGTATTTTTATAGATTCAAATTGAAGTATGTGGAAATATTTTTTAAAGTGTCATAACCTTGCCTATCAATTCAAAACATACTGCTTTCTTGTTTCTGGTAAATAGCTTATTTAAAGCACTTAAATTGATGGTGTGCTTCAGAGGTCTGGGCTCACATCATGAGTACCCAGTTATTCTGCCAATCAGGCCTATCTGTCTCGTGCTAGCAGTTTAAAAACATGGAACACAGTATTAACTGTCTTAGTAAAGAGAGAAGGGTGAAACTGTTAACTCTAGAAATGCTCATACTGTGTTCACACTCAAGAAACGACTTGGCAAAACAGCTTTGATTGTGGATACTCTCTAAACAGTGTAGATTTTAGTGTTCTGGAAGCTTTTTATTAGCTGATTAGTTTGCTGCCAGTGCCTTTTATTTGAATGCAGACATATGGCCCTACCGTAACAGTGAAAGGGATAAGGGTGTAGTATAAAAAGTGCTATTCTTTTCTGTACGTGGAAGTATAGCAGCATATCTTTCCTCAGTATTTGTCTGTTTGGACAAAGGCCATCTTTGCACTGGTCTGTATACAGTATCTTTATCCTGTTAGCTAAAAAAAGGGTGTTAAAAGCAGCATCATACCACTTCCACGAAATCCACTCTTAGACCTGCTGTATTTGCAACCATCAGGTCTCGTAAAAGACAGAGCCGTGTAGAGTTACTCTGTATGTTCAGGTCTCATTGGATTTGAGTAGGCCAATTCTAATATGCGTTTCAAACTCCAGTGCAGTTATCTAGGGAGCATACTGATAGTGAAAATTCAATTTTGACTTCTTGGTCTTTTGCTCAGAGAGGGACACACGTGAATATAGTTGACTCCCAAGTCCACATAAGCCGCCTTCTCCTGAAAATAAAAAGGAACTTGTGATTTCTCAAGTTCTCTGAGGAGGCTTGCTTAGCCTTTTTTCATACTGTAATTGCTACTCTGTATTCATTCAAATTCTGGCCACTTCACTGCAATCTAGAATATTCATGCCAAGAGGGATCTGGTACTTTGTCTCCCGAGAGGCAAATTACTAAAATAATGTGGAGTTATTAGACATAGATGGGACAGGCCTGGATAGCCCTTGAATACTCATAAAGTATTTTAAACAATACTGAAGTCTCTTACTGACAGTGCTTTCTCTTCAGTGGTGTTGAAGCAAGTCATATATTACTGTAATTTGGACCATTCTGTCTTTCCAGTTTGGAGGGTTTTTTTTTGTTTTTTTTTTTCCTTTCCTAGCAATGTTTTTCAGAAAACCCACTTTTTTTTATTTTTCTCCTAGAGACTAAGCTAAAGCAGTGATTCCAAGATGGGGCAGGGTTAAAACCTTCTGCAGAGGAGATACAGATTAATTAATTTGGCATGTGTCTTCCTTGTGACAGTTGGGCAAAATCATTTTCTTCCCGTGCACTGGCTGACCAAACTGAGCCAACCTGAACCACTGTGCAGCTGCGGTGGCAGCACCAGTCAGGATGGAATGTCCTCTTCTTGTGAAGCCCTGTGGCTGCTGAGTCTGATAACGCAAAGAGTGTTATATGAAAGACTGGAGGGGTAAAATCCAGATCCTCCTGGGGAGGATCTGCCCATAGAAGATAGTAGCAATGAGAAGAATCTCACAACAGTTTGAAAAAAAGGACTTTCAGGAAGCTCTGCTTAAAAGTTATAGAAGAGTAATGGGGAAATCCTGCTAGAATTGGGTGCACAATCATGGAAAGATTTAGGTAGCATGAAGCAAAGGCCAACTGCACTGTAGCTAAGACTCTTGAAAGGGAATAGATGTTTTTATGTTTGGGAAAAATGAGGTGGGCAGTTTGGATGTTACAGTAGTTGCCAGGCTAAAGGTTAAGTGTATATGCATTGAATATGAGAGGATGAGAGTAGGGTAAGGGAGGCCAAAACTATGTAGGGAAGATAAGAAGTGACAGACTGCAATATTTTGGGAACTGAATCTAGAACTGAGTGATAACCATTGAAACGTCTGCCCTCTTCTTCTTTGAAAGATTTAATTAAATTTATGCAGAATTTGACACTGTGTTGAAGTGTCCAGAGTTGAAAATTACTAGATGTTAATATTTCTGATATCTTCCCTTGGAAGAGCTCATACAGAAAAGCTGCGTTTCTGCAGTTGGAAATGACTTTGAAGAAGTTGTTCAGAGGGATTATTGCAATTGGTGTGATGTCAGGGTCTTTATGAAACCTTCTTTCCAAAAGCCATTAAGGGTAGTAAATCTTAACCACCAGTGGAGACAAGCAACATGGACAATTATGTGACAATCTATAGGGCAAGCAGTTTTAGAAGAAATAAAGAAGCTTTTAAAATGTTCTAAATTTGCAAAGTATTTATCTGAAAGTCTGGAATGTATGTCTTTTCCATGGCTTTCATTATCCTTTTTCTCTACATCCAAGACTGACTTCTTTTTGAAATGTAGTTTATGAGATGCACATTTCTATATCACTATCAAACTTGCATCTTGCACCTATAATAAAATAAATATTACAGATAATGACTATTAGTCTGTCTTAGTTATATTTGAAGTACATGCCACATCTGCAGCCTAGCTAAATAGCAGAAAATTGCTAGTCATACTTCAGATTCTTAGCTCTTTTCTCCTCCTTTAAGTTTGTATATAAACGATTCTTAAACTAGGGATGTGGTCCCACTCCTGGGTTGTACTTTTGGAAGCACTGGGGAGCCACTGGGAGTGGAGGGGAACAGAAGTCCACTAACGCCTCAGCAGTGAAAAGGTGAGAAGGATAGCATTGCTTACTCTGTCCTCCAAAGAGAAAAACCCAGTAAACTGACCATGAAGAAATGACTCTAGCAGACAGAGAGGTGTGAGCGGCCTTCCAAAAGCTAGGAATAGAGTAAGAGACTGAATTAGCTTTAGCATGGGGCTTTACTGTTTTTTAACCCTTTTGCGTTGTGTGACTCCTATCTCATCAACCATGGTAGGAGACTAAAATTATCCAACGGTAATCTTTTTTAGTCTTTTTGTTCATAGCTCTTTCGTTTGGCTTCATAAACTGGGGAGATAAGGTAGTGCCAGAATGCTTCTTTTCTGAAAATTTGATAGTGGTGGGTATTTTACAGTTGTATTGTTGCTTTTTTCTCCTCAATATTAAATCTCTCATTTTTTAATATTCTTTCTGTTCCACAGCTGCAATGCACAATTGTTACTTGATTTACTGTATTAATGCTAATACACAGGGCAGGATGTAGTACAAAAAATAAAGCAGGAAATCGATGGTGAAAAATGATTATGTTTAAGAAAAATCTAGACAATAGAAATACTTGAATAGCAAAAGTGCACATTATCTATAGAGAGTGGCTTTTTCTCCAAATGAATTTCAGTTATATTCTCAACTGGGGTTATAGATATGAGAAATTTTTAACTGAAAACTTAGACGTAAGGTGTTGGTAAAATGGACAAAATCCACAATTATATCTGCTTTTGAAATTAGAAAGACATCTGCATTCTTGAAAGCCACTACTGAAGGCTGGAAAATATTTGTCATTGCAGAACTGGTAGCATTAGTTTAAAAAACAGTTGCCGACGTGGAAAGTAGAAGGGATCTTTGACAGACTATGTGATTTTATGTTAGCATTAGGGGTATTTCCAGAGAATATTTCTTAGTTTGTTTTTATCTATGGAAACTTCCTTTGACAACATTTCCCTCCTCTGCAAGGATTACCTTGGCACAGATCTTAATAGATGCAAAGATAAGGCAGAAATTCAGTAACCTTCAGGCACCTCCACAGCTGATTTTATAGCTTCCATTTCACTCTATTTTCCGATTTAACTTCATTCTTTATGTAATATAGTTCAGCAGTCTACTCCAAAGGGTGCTGTAAAAATAGGCTCATTGGTTTGGATTCATCCTGCTGTAAGCAGGAACCAAAGCTAGGAGCATGGTTGTCCGAGGTTTCATTTACAGTAAATGGAGAAAGACATACATCTCCGGAAAATGATTTTGAATTTTTTTGTAAAAGCTTTTTGCTTATAGAAGACATCTTATTTGGAAAAATAAAAAAGTTGAATTGTGTTAACTTTTAACTTCTGTGTCAAGCTAAAATATTGAACTTGGTTTTTGCTGATCTTTATCTTGTTTGCTACTGCCTAATGTGTTTTTAGTGTGGAGCAAATACCTTCCAGTTAAGAAGAGAACATAGTTTGAAGCTTGCCTTCTGCTTTGGTCGGTTGATGATTCTGACTTCATTGAGAACAAAACCAGGCTTCTACCTTTATTGTTCAAGGCAGCAACCCAAAATAGTACTATTTTTAACCTTCTGCTGAAAAATAATGATTGCCAAAGGAGAAGAATTTGCCATAGATAAGAGTTCATGTATCTGTATTTCCCTTGTTTAGGAAAGGGTGAGAGTTTCAGGTTAAAACTGCTTTACAATTGTTAGCTACAACTGGTTCAAAACTGCAGAAAATAAAGCTTACAGTACTCCTTCAGTGCAAATGATTTATACATATACTGGTACTTGTATGGAAGACCTAATTATAATCACTGTACCTCTGTCACCAATCCCTGTGATGGAAGCTGCAGATTAATGTGTAGTGGGTTCTGTATTAGAAGAACAGATCTGTGAGCACAGTGAAGCCAGTGAGATTATGCTGCTTGATGTTTCAAACGCAGCTTAGGTAGACAAGTGTCATTGATTCCATTTTAGTTAGGTTTTAATTAAAAAAACAAAATATATATATATATATGCA
>VXAL01008756.1:123941-175412 GCA_013399475.1 Chauna torquata
TATATATATATGCAAGATACTTAAATACACGAGAATAATTTGTAGCAGAATTAAGGAAGAATACCTGAGAAATATTTTTTTCCTTTTTCCACTTTTTCTGTCAGGGACCTTATTTGTTTTTATTTTAATTCTGTCATCTCTTGAAAGAAGCAGAATTTAGGGTAATTATGTATCAGATTAACTAGGATAGTTAGACCATCCACATTTAATGAAGACCTGCTTTTATCCAATTTTCCTCCTAAGGTTTTTAGGTGATTTGCTGGTGGCCGGCTGTAAGTGTCACCTCCCATTTCAGAACCACCCTATTTAGTAGATGATTGCAGCAACAACCAGACCATATTGTCACTGATCTGGGTAGGCATACTGAAAACTGAGGGGAAACATGTTAATATTTGATTTTCCTAGTTAATAATTTCAGCAGCAAAATAAACTACAAAATCATTTGTGGTTTAATTTAATTTAATTTACAAATTTAAAAATACATTCAATTCTGAAAATGACCAAACATTTTTTTTCCTTTCACAGTCTGTGTTTTGTACACCCAAGCCATTGGAAACAAAGAATGGAGAGAGGTAAGATAGACAAATACATGTATAAACTTTTTGAGTATATTTAATGCTGGTCATTTGCACTGGCAGAAGAGTGAACGTCATAGCCTCTTGAATGCCATGCTAAACAGTGGGAGTCCTATGTTCAAGTAAGCAATACCTAGTCACATTGTTCCCAGTTTTCATATCTGTATCCTGTATTTCCATCAAAAGGGAGAGCAAAATAAGAGAAACTACGTAAGTTTCATGTTCTACACTCTGCATGAGACACGTGAAGTCAAACTTAACTATCGATCTGGACAAGGTTTGTGAATATCAAGAGAGGAAGGCAGTCAAACAGTGCAAGATCTACGGAAAGATGTAGCTGTTGTGATGCTTAGTATCAGCAAAACTAACCTACTGGTGTGGTAGAGAGCTACTTTTCCTCTGTAGTGTTAGGGGGAAGTTAGGTGTTGCTGAATAGAGTATTCACCGGGCAAAAAGGGAGGGAGGGTGTTATACATAGACTGCACTGTGTCTTCTTAGCCTATCCATGTAAATACTGGAGAGATGTCTTAAGAAAGAAAATCAAATATCTCTAAACTGAATATCTACAGAATACCAACATATACAGCATTGAACTATCTCCCTGTACTTAGTCATCTAATTCTTTTTCCTTAAAGTTATTCTTTGAAAGAGGTGGAAGTGTTGGAGGAAGTGTGGTCATCTTTTTCTTCTCCTGATAAAATGTATTTTTTGGCTGCCTTACAGAGAGGATTGATTGAACTGTTCTTCACTGTAGGTGTGCCACTGTGTGACCATACATAAAAAGCCAAGAGGTGAATGGACAAGGAGCCCTGATATTCTTGTTTTCAGAACTGATATTTTATACAATTACTACTGTCTAAAAATTCCAGTGGAAGGGCCAGGGCCACAGAAACCAGACCTCTTCCCTTATTTTTGGTGTCCTTGCTAGTTGGCTGGAGAAATGTTTTTTGCTTTGTTGAAACATAGTGGATGTGGATTTCAGTTTTGTCAAGCTGAGAGAATTGGATTTGTCTCTGTCTTGGACAAAAGCTCATGTAACTGGGCAATATGTGAAGCATTTTATCTACCACATTTGTAGTTAAATTGCTTCTCTCTCTTGTTCTGAACTGTGTACCAGACGTACTTTCAGTATACCTAAAGGATCACATTTCTCTGATGATTTCTGTGAAGAAATGTCAGTTCGAAGACCCTAAATGGGAACTTACTGATCTTAACTAAATTGGCAGAAGTAGTGGACGTGCATAGAGTTCTGAATGTCCGATAGTTAACTCTGAAAACAGAGGAGTCTTTAGACATTCAAGTGCCTAAGTGGCTTGGTGCGATTTGGTGGCCAAGCCTAGACCGTCATTAAATCATCCAGATAATTTTTTGGTCTAGGATTAAAAGTTTTTTGTCAGAAATTCTGTTTTTTGTTGTTGTCTAAGGTTGGTGTGTAATTCTGTTAAATTTTCAGTCTAGTCTGATGTAACTGTTAAAATAGGTATTAACCGTTTTACTTACCGTAATTGTCCTGATGGTCAAATTATAGCATTATCACCTTACTTAGAAAATGTTGCATGAGACAGTTTTGAGGTGCTTTAGGAGATTGTGAATGGAAAAATCCCATCTGCTCTCCATTTGAATAGATCCGAGTTTGTAATCGTTGAAGTATGCTACCACCTTACAGCTTCATATTGTTTTCTGCTATTTTATCTTCTTGACCAAACCAAAATAGGATAGTGTGCATGTATTGTATCTTCTCACTGATTAGAGAGTGTCTTGGCAAGATGATGCCCTTTGGCATGTGGTTATGGTATCATGTGCCAGTTTAGGAGCTACAGGGGTTAAAAGAGACTTTCAACATGACAGTTGCTAGAAAATCTTACCTTTTTTTTCCTCTTAAGACATAATTATCTCTATCTTGTCTATTATCTAGGTATAGGTATTTACAACTCAGTTGGCTGTTTAAACTATTTATAGTTAATGAAGAAAGATAACTTCCTGAGGGCTGTTCATCAGATCTAATTTAGATGTCCACAGTAGATCAGATGAATCGTTCTTTAGAAATGCCTCTAAGTGATGATCACTTTTGACTACATTGGATGTAAAGTTCAGTAAGTAAAATCCCATTCCTAATAGCTGTTATGACAGTCAGAATTCAGAGGTTGGCACGACAGAGTCAGGATTACATTTTATATGTTATAGTGTATGATATTTATACCAGTGGTAAAATATATGGTGGTAGGTAGACGACTAGTTGATAATTTACGTTAGATGGGTGATTGCATGTCTTTATTTTTGTGTTTTTTCTGTCTGTTGTGGTGAATGCAGTAATATTGTGGTTTTTAATAAAAATCTGTATATGAGTCCATTTTGTTGCATTAAAACACTTGTTTAATATTTTACTGGCTCGTAGAGGTGGAAGCCACCTGGAACTATGTGGAGAAGAGAAAATTACGAGACAGATAATAAGACCCTGATGATATGTGTAGACATTAAAGAATGGTGTTTGGTCATGGCAATGCACTTCACCTTGTTTCAATTTCATATCCTTTTATCCATAGTCGTCTTCCTTCTTCTGCCTAATAATTTTCTTTCAAACTTGAAAAATGCTTGGGGATCATAAACATAGTAAATCATTTCATAATGTCCATAATTTCTGCAGCACTCTATTCTTCCAGTGTGCTTTTTTTCCTCTCAGCTAAGATATTCAAACTGATTCAATAGAATCGTTAAATTGAACCCTTCATTTAATTTCTGAGTAGATGTTTTCTGGGCACTGACTCCTGTTTGCCTGTGGTACAGATTCCAGTGTGTTACCCAGTGTTTTTCTTGCACACCAAATCCTCAGCAAAAAAATTAAAATGTTTAGTTCTCAGTTTAGTAGGTTGTTATTTTTCAAAACAGTTTATCTGTTACCATTCGTAGTTTGATCATCAGGTACTTCCATTAGTGTAATTGGCAACAAATGCATCATCAGAATCTGAGCTTCGGTTTTAAAAACATTTACTTCTCCTTACATTGTGAGGATACATTTAAAATATGGCTGAGTATAACTTATTGTTATCTGCAGAAGCCGTAAATAATATTCTGGAAGAATGTGAATTTCTTCATTTCAAAGAAGATGTTAATTCTGAAAACCAGAGAGAACACTTCAAAGGTGAATGTTAAGTAAATAATAGAAATTGGTGAAATACTCTACCAATTGCAATTTTACTGGCAATATCCACCAATGGTAAGTGTTAAGAAACTGTGTATGGAGCAAGGCTCTGAGCCCCTGGCACCCACTGTAAGAATGCACTGGATGTGAATTAAATTTGTATACCTGTCTGGAAGTTAGTTCTCTTGCTGGTTCATATCGTGCTGACTTCCAGCTTCATGAGCTGCCAAATGTTATTTTATATCCTCAGTAAATTTCCATTGTGTCTTATAAAATTTTTCAGGGCTTCCCATTCTTCAGGCCTTCCTATTCATTAGTCCTGTTCAATTTTTTTTTTTTTAATGTGGATGAAATATGCTGGATCTGTTTTGATTGAGTCATTAAATTGACAGAGGAGGTTAGGCAAGGTTATAGTGGAATCAATCACCTGACAGCAAAAGTGGCCAGTTTTTAAAGAAATGCAAAAATACACTGTCATTAGCTGTACCTAGTCCCTATACTGTATAGTTTGCCAACGGAAAGTCGTCTTCCTTTATGTGCTCACCGTTGCTTATTCAGCCGTCCTAAATTCCGTATTAAGGTAGCTCTTACTTTTTCGTCCCCATGTTCATATAGTGTTTCATTCATCCATATGGAATTTCATCTGCCATTTTACTGTCTGATTATTCAGTATGAAAAATGCAGAGTCTGCAGAGTCTTCATACTTGTCTTTATATATATTTATACTGTGCAATTCCATAAAAATCTATGGTTTTTTTTCCCCTTTATTATTTCAGTCCTTGTCCCAGGTCATTTAGATGTGTGCTGTACTCCAAGGGTCAATCACGGGAACTTGTCAAGACCTTCCAGGGAGTTTTCATCCAGCAAATTGACTGCTTATTCTTATATTTTCTTTCCTATGTACTATTAAATCAGTAAATTATTGTAATAATAATAAAAATAATTATTAGCAAATGATAATTAAGTTATTACATTAATAAATTCATCTTCAAGATTAGTGTGTCGTCCCCTTCTACCATAAGACTTTATATAATCTACTGAATTTTGCTCAAAGTGGGCACGTGTCACGTGTCTAGTAATTATGTATTTCACTGTAGCATCTACAATTTCATTACTCTTTGTACCCCATAAGATATGCTTTTCAGTCTTCCTGTGTAGATTTCAGAGACTGTCTTAATGAAAATGATAGACTATATGTTTTATAATCAACATTTATTGGGATTTAGATTTTTTTGGTTTTTAAGAGTACTAATGAAAGTTTCTTTGGAACAATGGTTTGTGTCCTCTTTAGCAGAGGGCCAGGACATAAATAGGAATGTAGTTGGTAGCAACCCCATAGAAAAAGTGTCAGTACATGAAGCAAAGCATGGACAGCACTGGAGAAACCTACCCTATCCCAATAATGAAGAAAGAATAAATTTTCCTATTTTGTGATATTCAGTTCACAGGAAAAGTTTCTCTGGCAGATTTGTTGAAAGAAACAACAGTCTGAGGGAATAAAAGAAGTCATCTTCTTGTCAAGGAAGCCATGTTTCCTTTCAAGGGAAACAGTTCATGAAGAAAAGCCAAAGCACAGAAAAATGAGGAATCCGTTCTGTTTTTAATACACTTACAATTGTATGACCATCAGTTAAAAAGTGTTACTTAGAAATCACCATCATGGAGTACACAGATCTCATATGAGTGTCTGCATGCATGTGTTAGAAGCACATTGTTGTTTTTCTGATAATTAGTATGAGTTTATATATTAAAATCATTATTTTTCCTTTGCTGTAAACATACTGCAGAACATTTTATGACTATGCCTTTTCTGTAGTGGGGTTGGCACCTGTGAATTTTGTTTGTTTCCTTGTAGCCTCTAATTCTGATGATTTGAGACTATTGGTCAGTATTATAACAGGCTCATTTTGTTGTTTCTTCCCTCACAGCTCAAGTTCCTTATGTGTTCTGTTCACATATTGTGGAGTTAGATTATAGATTATGAGATTAGGATTATTTTTTGTTGTGTGTTCATATGCCATTTTGTGCAGTGAGCTTCCAAAGGAGACTGCTACTTGGACTGCTAAAGAATTTTCAAAAACCATTTAGATCAGAGCCAAGAACCTAGTGATAGTTTAAACCATTCTTTAGTTAATTATTTTCCTAGAACTGTTAACAGAATACAAGGTTCTGACTGTTCACATTTCAGGGAAAAAGTTTGAGTCAAAAGACTAGAGAGAAAAGTAATAAATTATTGAAGAACTGGATAAAATATGCTACACTAAAAATGTTAAGCTCAAATTATTTGCCTAACGAAAGAAGGAATTAAGGATAATTGTAATCAGCTATTAATATCAACACTATGAGCATAAATTTCATAATGGAAAACATTTGTGTCTAACGAAGATATAAAAAGATCCAAGAGATGGAAAAGGAAATGAGATAAAATCAGGCCAAAAAAACACAAAGATTTTTTCAGAACAGAGGTAATTAATTATTGGAACAACTTTACTGCAATTGTGGTAAAACATCATAAATTTTAAAATCCAAGAAAAGATGTCTTACGAAATATTATTCTCAAGTTCAATCACAGCCATAAAGTTGAAGCAAGAATTAATTCAGAGAATTCTTATGGAAAGTGGTTAGCAGGTGGTTGGGCTAGACCCTTGTAGTTACAGTAGTTCCTTTAGAAATACAGAACAGATACTGAACTTAACTAACTTGCTAATCTTCTAAAACTCTGATATTAAAATGAAAGTTACGATTTTCCATTAACTTCAAAGCCCTTTGAGTTGGATCACTAAATTGAGATGATGTAAAAATTCAGATGACTAAATAAATAAAATTCCTTTCTACCAGGAGAACTTGCATTAGGAGGTGGCAAAGATTCTCCATCTCGAGAAATTCCCAAATGAAAGATTTTCTCGAGTTGTTGTTGTTCTTGATTTTTTTTTCCTTTCAAATAGTTAAACTGATCTTCTTACTCTCCTGAATGACATTTCTATTTTCTTGTTGGCCATGTTAAGATTTCAGCTTTACACAGCTGTTAGTAGAGAAACTAGGCCATGAAGGGAACTAATTAATTAGCAGCTATGCTATTAGTTGTAAGTGACTAGATTATAGAAATAACCTGTTCTGCTTAAAAAAGCTATAGTTAATTGAGAAAAAGATTTAAAAAGATGATACTTTGTTTAGCTGAAAAGTATAGACTGACAATTTTTAGAGGCCAGTATTTTAATGTCATCTATAAGATAAATATTAATAGTAATTCGACAATGAGGTAATTAGTTATATTAGTTTAATAGGACAGAACCATTTAAGTAGCCCTTGAAAAAAAGTAAACAGGCCAAAAAACTGAAGCCTCACATAAGAAAAGTCATTTAAAGTAATTTAAAGAAAAGTTAGCTGTGCCACTGCATTCAGTCTCTTGATCATTTTTCTTAGCGTCCAGTGAGGGGTAGGCTAGCAAGCAGACCTTTAAGACATTAAAGCCTGAGGTGCAGAGGTTCTTCTCTCTTATGTATTCAGCCAAGCATTATAAAAGCAGTGTATGCAATTTCTTGATCAGTGAAATTCAAGTCTTCAAAATAGCATCTTGAAGCTTAGAGTACTGTGCAATACGGCTGAAGACAACCTCATGTTTGAGGATTGCATGTTCAGGGAACAGACAGTTTAACAGCAGAGCAAACGGTCTGTATGAACTGTAAGTAAACAGTCATGCATTTTAAGACCATCATTCTTGATTTTGTGATTCTCTGTGGTGTGAGTCCATATACTGTCCCTCAAGTGAATGATATGTTCTGAAATTCTCAAGAGCATTTTTGATTGGGTTTGTAAAGTGCGGAGTTGTTTGCTTCCTACAAGAGGGATTTGCTCGAGAGTGGGCTCTGTCTTAATTTCATTATTTTAGAAAGTCCAGATCAATATAAGGAGGGACAGGGACTTGCTGACCTTAGTGCCGTTGCCAGTTTTGTTTTCAGGACCTTCTGCAGCTATCCATCAAGTCTTTGGCACATCTGTCTCTCACTGCAGAGCTCTTCTTCCAGAGCCACAGTCACATTATTCATAGAGTCATAGAATCATTTAGGTTGGAAAAGACCTTCAAGATCGTCTGATCCAACTGTCAGCCTGACCAACAGAGTCCCATCACTAAACCATGTCCCTTAGTGCCACATCCACACATCTCTTAAATACCTCCAGGGGTGGGGACTCCACCACTTCCCTGGGCATCCTGTTCCAATGCTTGACCACCCTCTCTGTGAAGAAATTCTTCCTAATATCCAATCTAAACGTCCCCTGGTGCAACCTGTGATGGTTTCCTCGCATCCTATCAGTTGTCACCTGAGAAAAAGAGACCGACACCCTCCCCACTGCAACCTCCTTTCAGGTAGTTGTAGAGAGCAGTGAGGTCTCCCCTCAGCCTCCTTTTCTGCAGACTAAATAACTCCTGTTCTATCAGTCGCTTTTCTGATGTTTTCTAGTCCCTTCACCAGCTTGTTGCTCTTCTCTGCACATGCTCAAGCAACTCAGTATCCTTTGGGGTGCATTAAACATAGCATCACCAGCCCGTCAAAAGAGGTGATTCTCCTGCTATATTTAACATTGGTGTAGCCTCGCCTTGAATACTGTGTGCAGTTCTGGGCTCCACAATATAAAAAGGATATGAAGATACTTGAAAGCATCCAGAGGAGGGCAACAAAGCTGGTAAGGGGCTGGATGTCCTATGAGGAGAGGCTGAGGACACTTGGGTTGTCTAGTCTGGAGAAAAGAAGGCTGAGAGGCAGCGTTGTTGCTCTGTACTCCTTCTGAGGGGTGGAAGTGGAGAGGAAGGTGCTGGTCTCTGCTCCCTGGTAACCAATGATAGAATGAGAGGGAACAGCACAAAGCTGTGCCAGGGGAGGTTTGGACTGGATATTGGGAAAAATTTCTTTTCTGTGAGGGCGGTCAGACACTGGAACAGGCTTGGTAGAGAGGTGGTTGATGCCTCATGCATGTCAATGTTCAAGAGGCATTTGAATAATGCCCTCAATATTATGCTTTAACTTTTGTTTAGCCCCTCTGTGTCTTCAACGTATATGGAAGTAGGCTTCACATGATGAAAGATCCTCTTACTCTCCAAGCTTGTCCTAATCTGAGGATTTAAAGGATTCCAGTAACCTTTCTTTTCCTGCCTGGTGATTAAGGAGTCTCCCAGGACAATTTGCTACTTAAATCTGCACATACTGGGAAATATTTTCATTGATATCTTTGCATATGTGCATCTAATTCTATTGGTTTTGTTTAGGCAGTTGGACTAGATGATCTTTCAAGGTCCCTTCCAATTGAACTATTCTATATATTCCTTCTTGTAGCGAGGGGCCCAAAACTGAACACAGTATTCAAGGTGTGGTCTCACCAGTGCTACATACAAGGGGACAATCACTTCCCCAGTCCTGCTGGCCGCACTACTTCTGATGCAGGCCAGGATGCTGTTGGCCTTCTTGGACACCTGGGCACACTGCTGGCTCATGTTCAGCCATCTGTCAACCAGCACACCCAGGTCGTTTTCTGCTGGGCAACTTTCCAGCCGCTCTTCCCCAAGCCTATACCGCTGCTTCAGGTTGTTATGACCAAAGTGTAGGACCTGCCACTTAGCCTTGTTGAATGTCATGTGACATCCCTCATTTCAGTCTTGAATAATTCCATTTTGCTACCGAACAGCTGTTCCTGAAACAGTCTTGCTCTGTCTTTAAGAAGGATGTTCTTATAAACAGAAGCAAAGGAGTCCATGAGGCTGTATAAATTAGCTTTTTTTTTTTTTTCCTGAAGTGAGTGTCTGTGTTAACCTTCAGTCACAATCATTTTGGGTATGTAGGAATAAAGGGAAACAGTGTTTTCCTCCACTTACGTATGGGCCTGGACCTTACCTTGTCATGCACTTGTAGAAGTTGCCATGTCCCAAGTCATTTAGTACTTTCCGTCTGAGTGAAATGGAGAGGTTTTTTGAGTTAGTATAGCCCAACATGCTCTGCTGCATTTGGGAGAGAGTTGCCAGCAGGTCAGGGGAGGTGATCATTGCCCTCTACTCAGACTAATGAGACCCCATCTGCAGTGCTGTCTCCAGTGCTGGGCTCCCCTGCACAAAAAGGATACAGACATACTGGAGTGGGTCCAGTGAAGGGCCACAAAGATGATAAAGGTACTGGAGCATCTCTCATATGAGGAGAGGCTGAGAAAGCTGGAATTGTTGAACCCGAGTAAAAGAAGGCTTACGTATTATTCACACATATAAATACCTGATGGGAAGGCATAAAGAAGGCAGAGCTGGACTGTTCTCAGCTGTGAGTGAGCTGTCAGTGAGCTGTTAGTGAAAGGACAGGAGAAAATGAGTAGTAATTGCAATACACAAAATTCTATTTAAACATAAGAAAACTTTTTTTTTTACTGTGAGGGTGATTGTACAGTGGAACAGGTTGCCCAGAGAGGTTGTGGAGTCTCCACCCTTGGACATAATCAAAGTCTGACTGGGCAACCTGGTCTAGCTGATCTGGCTTTGAGCAGGAAGATTGAACTAGACAGTCTCCCCAGGTCCCTTCCAGCCTCAGGTATTCTGTGATTCTTGTCTGTTTTTCTTAGCCATTAATTTTCTTTTCCTCTGAATGGCTTTTCCAAAGTCAATAATATCTTTCTGTTGTGCAAACTGCCTTTACTATTTCAAGAAGTATCACATCAGAAAGTGATCAGTTTATGAAGGTGTCAAGCCAGAGGTTTTTCAAGAGAGTTGTGAGTACCCCTAAAGGGACTCTTTTGACAAGTTGATCCTCTGAGCTTACTTAGTTATTTTTGGTATGTGTCTTTCAATTTAAATGATGACTTTGGCAGCAGAAAGTAAACTTTCTTAGGTTACAGCTGCCTGTGTTCTTCATGTTCCTCTGTGTCTTCAACGTATATGGAAGTAGGCTTCACATGATGAAAGATCCTCTTACTCTCCAAGCTTGTCCTAATCTGAGGATTTAAAGGATTCCAGTAACCTTTCTTTTCCTGCCTGGTGATTAAGGAGTCTCCCAGGACAATTTGCTACTTAAATCTGCACATACTGGGAAATATTTTCATTGATATCTTTGCATATGTGCATCTAATTCTATTGGACATAGCCTGAGAGCCACAGCTTAATAAGTGTTCTTTACTTACCTGCTGTGCCTCAGGTAGCTTTGCGAGTTACGATGCAGTCATCCTAGGATATGGTATGCTTCATTCTGAATGCTCAGAGTTCTTTCCTTCTTGAGTAGATCAGTGTTCATCAGATTTCAGTTCTAAGTGTAAATCTCCTCTGCTTGCGGCTGATTCCAGTTTTTGAGCATATTTGGCCAGCTTACTATGAGAGTGCAAATGCAAGAAATAGGACACTCGAGGGGAAAAAAAAAAAATCAGATGAGATATATTCCTGCTCATAACTGCAAAATGGGTGGTCCTTATGACCCTGTTGTTTCATTTCTTATTCCTGGTTTGATGCTTGTGTCAGAGAGTGGCTACTCATTCTCAGTGCCCACCTTCAGACAGTACCAATTGCTTAGATATTGCTGCATATTTCATTTCATGTCAATGAAGAGGTTGGCAATCTTTGACTCATTCAAAGTTTGGAGTCACAAGTTGCAGTTTTGAGGATTATTATGATGATCTGCACTCTTTATTATTATTAATGATGATTTGCACTCTACAACTTCCTGAAGGGAGGTTGTGATGAGGAGGGGGTTGGCCTCTTCTTCCAGATAACTAATGATAGGACTCGAGGAAATGGCCGCAAGTTGCGCCTGGGGAAATTTAGATTAGATATCAGGAAAAACTTTTTCTCTCAGAGAGTGGTCAGGCACTGGAACGGCCTGACCAGGGAGGTGGTGGAGTCACCGACCCTCGCGGTTTTTAAGAAGCGCCTGGACAAGGTGCTACAGGATATGGCTTAATAGCTTAGTGGGTAGTATTGGTGATAGGATGACGGTTGGACTAGATGATCTTGAAGGTCCGTTCCAACTTTGTGAATCTGTGTGATGTTTCAGAAAAGTGTCAACCACCTTTTCAGTAGGATATATTAAAATGTCTTGATATGTTCAATACGTGGGACAGAAAGAAATGCTCATGTCACTAACTCATTCTTTTTTGTTTTCTATTTCAAAAATATAGTGTCTTGAAAGAACGGCTAAAGCACAAAACTGATATTTTATGACCTGTTATTTATATCTGTGATGTTTATGAACCGAAGTCAATCAAATGTTATTTTTTAAACTACAATATTTTCAGCTTGTCAAGAGCTTGGTGTAAATACCAAGAAAAAAAAGATATTTTACAGAAAGCTCAGAGAAAGGAGATGTAAAAAGAAAGCTGAATTGAGGTGAAACAGGAGCTGGATAGTGCAAAAATGATACACTTCTAACGGAAGAACTATATTCGCTAACATTTAAATCTATCTGAAACAAGCAGTCTATGTAAGCTTTTGCTTGCTATTGTCTTTTTTTGAGGAAAAAGTGGATTTTTATGCTGCTGAATTTCTTTCTCAAATTTTTCTGGATTATGATTGACTTTGGGAGCTGATGTTTACAAAGTTTATTTAGATCATACGGTAATGCGGCCTTCTGCCAGTCTGTCTTCATCCACAGATAAATGATCTGTTTATGTGAACATAGTAATTTTCTTTCATGACATCTGTTTATTATAGGCTCTTTCATATCTCACATATTGCTGGTTTTGGAAGTGTACTTAATTACAGTTCCTTAAAGTACTTGCCTTAAACTGATACTTTTCTTTTACAGTTTGGAAGAACAGAAGTAATTGATAATACTTTGAATCCAGACTTTGTAAGAAAATTTATAATGGACTACTTTTTTGAAGAAAGAGAGAACCTGCGATTTGATTTGTAAGTTAACAATCTTTGACTCTAATATTACAGCCTGTGTAAACATACTGTTTTGGCAAGCACAAAATTAACTTGGAAAGAGATAGTGTCTGTTGACATGGAATAAATTAGTAAACACAATTGATTTAGCATTGCTTCTTCAGAAATAAATATGTAACTTAATGACTGAGTTTTAAGGAATTGGTAGGTGTTGACTAGTCGAAATGTAATCATACTCAGTCATTGCTTTTAGAAAATAGTTTGAAATAGTTTGCATTTAGTGCATTTCTGTCTTGTAGACAGAAAAACAGATGGACAAACACTTCTTCATTTGACTAAAATCTCTTAGCAAGTTCGTGGTCAAGCCATTTTTAAATCTTCCAGGCTTTAGTCTCAAAGTGCCATTTACATATCCGAGTAGTTGCTTCAAAATGACTCGTACAGTCTCTTGGGTTTTTTTTCGTAGTTTCAGGAATGCAAATCAATCTGTATATTAAGCAGGGCATAAAATAAATACATCAGCAATTGCATTAGTGTTGATTTTTCCCATAGTAATGGAAAAAAAAAAAGGTATGGTGCCTGATAGATGTTAGCAATGTTAATAAATTTAGTTGCATTTTTGCTGATTTTGTTCTAAGTTGCTAGCAGGGGGAACTGAAATGCTCTTGAATAGCAGCATCTCCTATATCATAGAAACAAAAAAAAAAAAAATCATTTCTAATTTATCTTTAACTGTCTTTTTATATCATGTCACAATGCTACCTAAGCTAACAAGAAGTGTTGGAAGGATGAGTAAGGGAAAAAAAAGTTCCATTGTATTCAATACACAGGTAGCAGCTATCTGTTTCCATCTGGACTTCAACTGTTTAAGGAATGAAATGAATTACTCAGTGCCAAGATAGGTTACGAGGTGCCTCTAGATGGTCAGGTGCAACTGCTTTCATCTACACCATGAAAGCCTGGCACAGATATTTTTTTGTTTGTTTGTTTGTTTGTTTGTTTTGGATGTAATGTCATTCAATCTGCTGAGTATAACTGTTTCCTGCTGTTTAAAATAGCTTTAAGTAAGAGCTAGTCACTTTGTGAAATAAAGATTTCCCCTCCAAGTGTAGGTGAAGCATTTCAGAAATGAAGACACAGCTGGGGCTATGTAGGAATCTTGATTGGGATATCTGTTGCTCCTCATAAGGCTGCATGTATGTTATGGGAGGAGAAAGTGCATAGAAGAGAAGAGCAAAAGAAATGAACCAAGGAAAAGAAAGCTAGGCTCAGTCTAGACAAAGAAAGGAAAATCTGTAAAGAACTTACGGATAAGCGCGTTTTGAAAAAGGACTTGGACCTGGCAGGGGAAAATCAGTCTCCTGTTTGAGTCTTCATGTATTCAGAGAAGTGGACTCCTGTTTGTTTATTTACAAAATGCTGTAAACATCATATTCTGTACTTATCAGAAAGAGCTGACCGTTTTCTACTGTTGTTCCAGATCACCTGGACGCAAGTCATGCTGAACTCAAAGCTGAGTAGCAGTTCTTAATGCTTGCCTGACTGTATACCCACAGTCTGTGAATTCACTTTAGTCCTATAACTCTGATAGATTGGAAAGGAAATGTTGTAGAACTCTGAGTTAAAAATGTGACTCTTATAGCTAATCATGGATTAAAATGTATCCCCGATATAGATCAAGAAAGCAGCATCTTTAAAAAGGATACTTTTAAAATTCCTCAGCAAAATTGTGTACTACAGTTGGCCGAAGTGTTATTTTTCAAAGATAGAAAGTTCTGATGGTTTTAAATTTCTGGCAAAAAAAAAGAAAAAGGCAGGCATATCTCTGATTATTGGTCTTATGAGGTACTGAGAAATGAACATGAGCCCCTACGTACACCCTATAGCCACCAATGTATCAGCCTTCTTTCCATTCATATTTGATTATTTGTTACTGATTTACTGATTTTGCCAGTGAAGTAGTTTCTTGTTTCAGTAGTGTAGCTAGTCCTCAGGTCAAGTTACCAGGTTTGTTTGTTTGTTGGTTGGTTGTTTTTTTCTGTTCTATTTCACCAGACAGCGTGCAGTTATTATTATTTTTTTTTAACTCATCTGTTAGTGATTTCTATAGTCATTCTTTTGTTTACAAATATGTTTCTAAAACTTTGACTGTGCTGCACCACATCCAGCTTTCCATCCTCCTGATTTCTGATCTGATCCACAGTGCATCCCAGCAACCAGTTGTGGCAGCACAAACAGATGGCTAGTATACCACAGTGTGGAAATGGAAATGTGCAGTTAGAGGATGAGGTGGGGACTGGGAATACTTTTTCAGTTCTGTTATTGGTATTGAGTTGAATGTATAATTTGATAAAAATAATACTGGGGATTATAGTGATAATCTTCCTTATGATAATGATGGAAGACTTTTAGGATAGAGATTAGTACTTCCACAAGGATTTCTTGCATTAAATATTTTTAAATTTATCTTGAATTCACAGAGTAATTTTTTTTGAAATCCAACTTGATAGTGGAAAGGAAACAATTACATTATCTGGTTGGAGGAAGAACAAGATTATGATAAAAAGCTGAAAAAAGCAAGTCAAATGCTAGTTAAAAGCAATTTGATTTATTGGCAGTTATTATTTAATTAGTCAAATGACTGAAAAACTACCTAAGAAAATAATTCACAATCTAGTTTGATATGTGCTAAAAGATTAATTTTGAAATTTTGTTCTGTTTTTTTTTTCTTCCATTGTTCAAACAGGAATATTAGAACAATTTCTCTTACTAGTCTATACTTTGAAAATGATTTTCTTTCACATAGCTAGTGAACAGTAATTCTGTAATCTGTGATGATTCAATTTACCTTTCTTACTGGTGAGATTTCCATTCAGGTATCTTTTTGTGGTAAATTTCACACATTGAAATAGGTGAAAGAATTGTTTGATTTTTGTTTTTTATGATATCCTCAGATCTGTCATCTGGCAAGTCTAATATAACTTTCCTTTTTTTCTTTTAAGCTACGATGTTGACTCCAAGAGTCCTAATCTGTCAAAACATGTAAGTATTTTCCTGGCTATTACACTTTCTTGTGCTGAAATGCTTATGCTTTCCTAAGTACGTTTATTTTCTTTGGACTGTAAGTAATACCAGATGCTTAGAGACAGATACAGAGCTTGTGCTGTTGTTTAATAACATGTGTAACGCTCATGAGTATAACTTTAATGGGACATTCCTCCTGTAAAGGGCATGTTTAAGCACACGTGTACACCTTTTCAGATATGGGATACTTTGTTGATACTTGTCTTAAAAACTGTAAATACATTTTGGTCACGTCACAATTAATATTAACAGAATTCTTTTATGCTCATGACATCTTGAATTGAAAGGGATTAAGTGGTAACTTTAATATTTAGAGGTACCAGGGTAGTATTCAGAGGCTTCTGAGTGAAATTTTAAAAATAAATACAGGGAGTCTTTGATAAGAGAACCTTTAAGAATCTGGAGCAGAGGAAAAGACAATGGAAGGAACACTGTGTGAGTGTGCTTCACAGTGAAAAGATGAGGCTTCTTGCCTTTGATCTCCTGTTATATCCTCACTGTAAAGATTTAAAGCCCGTGGCAGACTGTTTTCTTTCTGTCATCATGGCAAGGTGTTCTGAATAACCAGACAAAATAGAAGTCTTCCCTAAATTGACTCCAGCAAGGATAAAGCATCCTGGGCTTCTGCCCGAGATTGTTTGCTCTTCCCTAGTAACTAGTTTATCTGAATTCTTTTATTTTCCCCCAAAACATACTTCTTAGTACAAAAAACTAAGAAATAAGGTTGTTTCTTTTTAAAAAGATGGAAGATAGCTCAGTTAACGTGGAAGTGCAAACAAAGATATGTGTAAATATATAACCTTTGTGTCGTTGTTTGATTACTAGAACAGGAGTTGAAGATTTGAGGATGTTGCTGAGTCCATGGGAAAGAAAGAGAAAACAAACCAATGGTCTTCTGAAGACTATTCAAGCAGATCTTGAATTACATATGTGCCTGTTTCATTGTACTTAATACAGGTTAAGCATGATCAGACACATACTTCCTGTTCTTTCAACAGTGCCAATTTTCCTGGAATCTTCAAGTGTGGAGGAAAACTTTATTTTTTAGGCATTGACATTAATATCAGAAATACCTCTTTCCCTCCATGGAGTTTAAGAGAAAGTCTATACAAGTTGATACAGACTTGGATGTCTATGTTGAAGACATCCAAACTGTGCCATATAACGTTATGCACATGAAGAAGAACCCTGAGAACCCTGTGAATGATGGTAGCTAGAGATGTCTTTCTTAGCCACTTCCGTTCATTTCCATTGTTTCCTGAGCATTCAGGGTTGGTCTGCCTTTTGCTGCTAGCTTCCCTTGTCTATTTCCCATAGCTCTTAAGAGTTTGGGCAGTTAGTATGTGTGAAGTGAACAGAGCTTTGCTCATATTCATGCACTGGGAGCTTGGCATTTCTGAAAAATGTCATACAAATAGTATTTGCATAGCTAGACTCCTCATGTGGTATAGTCCCCTGGTGTGTAGTAAGATCTTTCCTGTCCCTAAAAATTGCTGTTGGCCTGTTTCTTTGGTAGTACTGGGTAGTGTCATTTAATAGTTGAACATCTAGGGAGATAGTAAAGAGCAAACCTGAAGAATTTCGATCTCAATGACTGAATTTTGGCAAAATGAGAAGCAACTGAAACAGGTTTTGTAATGGATGTATGAAGTAAGCAGAGTAGACTTTTTTTTATGGACAGCTGCCATTGTAGCTGTCTATAAAAATGTTTATAAAACTGACTACCTGAAATTAGACTTTTACATTCGTGGTAACTTCCAGATTAAAAATAAAAGGTGTAGTAATTAACAATTGGAATTAATAACAGACTGTGGAACAAATAGGAATTAGTCGTAGAAACTCCACCATAAACTAACATCAGGTTCTGTGAGGGTAAAGAAAGAAGAAAATTGTTGAATACATGGTTTCAGTGTAGAAAATGGTGTGTTTTAGTATGTGTCGTGCCTGATGTTTTTAAAAAATGAGTGAGGAGCTGACTATATTCAGATGAATTTTAGCCTTAGCCATTTGAAAGGACTTAGTATTTACGGAACCAATATCACAGTATCAGATCAGTTAAAGGATGTAGTTCAAAAATGTATTTTTGCGGGGTGGTTTTCCTCTTCAGAGGGATTTGTTCTCAGACCCAATTCACAATATGAACCTATAACTGACACAGCTGGGAAGGTGACTCAGAGATGGGAATGAGTGTGGCCTGGGCTAAGGGAAGAGTAAGAACTACTTGTACAGGTATTCAGTACTGTATCATGAAGTTATGGTTTGCTGTGTAGCGATTAAAATGTTTTGATTCTTGTTAATGTTTGTGAACAAATCTCACATGCTATTGTTACTACTGCTGCCAGTGTTGCTGGCAAGAAGAAAACTAGCAAGCTATTTTCACATGCAAGATAAGGAGTTGGACTGCAGCATAATTTTTTTTTTTTTCAATATGCATACAACACTTTGCAAATCCATCCATATTATGGTGCCATTTATGTTACAGGGAGATGAAATATGAAAATTACCTGATTCTTAGTGATATAGTTAAATTATAAAACTGAAAAATAAAGTCTGTCATCAGAGCAATGCTTATGAATGATTGTCAATCCAGGATGCTCACAGAGATCTTGCACAGGCTTGAATTCCTGACAACATAATTAACTTTCAAGAAATTGGTAGAATCATTGTAGAATCTCTTCATAACTGAGCAATCTATTAAAATGCTCTAGTTTGGTGAAGAAGTTGTATTACTGATATTTTTACGTTTTTTCCATCTCAGTTTCATTTTTGTTGATGAAAAAGGCAATATAAAAACAGTAGGTGCAGTGTATTAGGATTAATTCTGTAAATATAACCCAGAGTTATGTAAAATGTGTAATGGTGAGCCTGGTTTATGTTTCATTATTACATAATTATTATTAAGATGCGATGTTTGGTAGAATGTGTTTTACCCTAAAGAAAAGACAAAATAAATGGGAAACCAATTTTTTTTCCAATGGAAAACATGATTTCTGAGTTCTTTTGTTTCTGCTTTTCAGGATTTTTTGGGACAAATGTTCTGTACACTGGGAGAAATAGTTGGATCACAGGGGAGCAGACTGGAAAAAACAATTGTGTAAGTATGTTATTCTTGAATGTTGGTTGAATACATTCTGCTCTGCTGCATGAGGTGAGGGTTGTCTTTTTTTTTTTTTTACGGTGAGTTATCTTGATATGCAGAATTGAAGAGCATGACTTCTAAGAGAATGAATTGTTAGGTACAGTAAAAGTCTTTATACACCATGGTAATTTGAGTTTCAATTTAGACAATTATGAAAGGAATTGACTAATCCTGAATTTTTATCAAATATATTACATTGTGCATTAGAAATAGTTTGAGTATAATAATGTTAAAAATATTTTTCTTTCTTTGGAGTTGTAAATAGTTTATTCTTGTCAGTCTAGGTTTAGGAATGACTGTGAAATAGAAACAGTTTTGATTATGCTCATATCATTGATAAGGTTAAATAATTGACTTCTGCTTCTTAGGAAAAATCATTCCCAGTGTTTTAACGTGAATGCATATTCTCTGGCTATCCTCTGAATTTGTATATTATAATATTTAAATAGTTGAAGTCACAATTCTTTATGTTAAATCACCTTTCTGTAAAAATATGAAATTACTGCTTAACCCTGATGTTCCGTAAACTTTACATCCTGCTGGCATCTTTTAATTTTTTTTTAAATTATGTCAAGTACTAGGAACATGTATACAGTGATAACGTTGCTAATATTTATTTTCCTTTATTTTCTGATGAATTTTACCAAAATATTTAGGAATGTCTGTAAGATGTCCATAGCTTTGCATATTCAGCTTTTCTTTATTCTATATACATAGCTAGAACTAGAGGTCAGTGCCAGATCAAGTAATGACTCTGAAGAATTTCCATCTCTGAAATTCACTCGATGTTGAGTCCTTACTAAACAAAAGTAGCCATTTTATCTATCCAGTTTAAATGAAGGCATTTGTCCGAATGAATCCATGTCTCAAAGGATCCATAGACTTAAAATGTACATGAGTACTTACTTCCTCAATTGACAGATAAATAGCTTTCATCTTAAATTTCTCAAAAGCATGTTGTTGCCAGTTGAGGGGGCTTGGTATGCAAATGGTTGCATTGAAATTTGTCTTTGTATTTATTCTAAAATATTTGCTCCCTCTATACTTTGATAAAGATATTTGGATTGTATCATCTAAATCTACTGAATTCCTTTGTCCTTGGTAAGGGAATGATCTTTTTATTTAGTGGATCACAAAATTGAACTGCTAGGTAGTAACCAGTAACACTACAATTATTAAGGAAAGTCACAGTTTTACTTCAGAAAAACAAAAACAAAAACAAAACAGTTAAAATCGATACTTTACTATTAGGATCAAAGAGGCACTTATACAAGCAAAATTTCCTTTAGAAGAAAATTCTATCCTTTTACTTCTATTAATAATCTCCTATCTTGTCTGTGGATATGAAATTGTCATGTTACATAAATCTGCCAAAAAACATTCCTTAAGTATGCCCCTTATAGTTCAAGTAATAAAAATCTATCTTTTCATTTTATATAACTCATATAGTACAGGTATGGTACCTCATTTCATTGACTGTCTCTTAACATTTACAGAATCATTCTGTGCTTAATGAATCTTATCAAAATCCTTAAGATTGCATGGGATGCTGTTATCTGAGCAATATATTATAAAACAACCTAAGCACTGAGATACCTTATGAGAATGTCCACATAACACAACCAAAAGGCACTCTAGCCTCCAAATTAATGCATCATAAATCTTTATCGCCTTTTGTTCAATCATCAAGGAAGAAAACCCTGTGTTTCAAAGCCAAACTTTCCTACTTTTATTTCTATTATTCCCAATAATACAATTCCCAATCCATGAGGCAATCCAGAGTATCAAATATTTTCTATTTATCCAGCTAAATTTATCAAAAACTTCCATATGATCAATGGATTTTTCTCCAGCTGAGAAAACTTCATGTTTGCAAACCACAGTTCATAGGGATATACAGGTATTTAAAATGCAAATGATTTGAGAAATACTTCACTATTTGTTCCTAAAAAATGTACCAGTAATTGAAAATAATTTAGAATTTTTACCCAAATGTAAGGTACAAATTCAGGTATGGCACACTAAAAGCAAATATTGAAAGGTATAGCTGGATCTTCTATGAGATAATATCTTTTTTGATTTCATAAGTTTGTGCAATTTGTTCTGTTTTGATTTTTAAACAGTAATTACACCGCAGTGAATGAACATGAATTTGGTTACTCTGCTGCAGTATTGTTGTCACATTTTACTGGGTTCACTGTGAATAATATACCAGGGTTACTTTATTTTTCCTCGTCACTGGTTTTCTCATAACTGCAGGTGAAGTTTCCTAGCTTAGGAAGCCTTATACATAAATAATGACAAGTAATGTGTGGGTTGAGTTATATTTCTGTGTGATTCCTTAGGGAGGAGATTGCTTTTGTACATTGTAGATATTCTGTCTTCCAAGTCGCTACTAAGCAGACATCTGTCATTCATAGGAAAACATTCTTCTGGGACAAACTTTGGTAAAAGCACCACAAATGGTACATATTCTGACTTTGTATTCAAATAACAAGAATCAGTATCAGCATGAAGTACAATTTGCTGTTCTGGTTTCAGCTGGGATAGAGTTAATTTTCTTCATAGTGGCTGGTATGCGCCCTGTTTTGGATTTAGGAGGAAAACAGTGCTGATAACACACTGATGTTTTAGTTGTTGCAGAGCAGTGCTTACACAGAGCCAAGGTCTTTTCAGCTTCTCATACCAGCTTGCCAGCAAAGAGGCTGGGGGTACACAAGAAGCTGGGAGGGGACACAGCCAGAACAGCTGACCCGAAGTGGCCAAAAGGATGTCCCATACCATGTGGCATCACACTGGACAATAAAACTGGGAGGGTTGGCCAGGGGCAGGTATTGCTGCTCAGGGACAGGCTAGGCGTCGGTCAGTGGGTGGTGAGCAACTGCATTGTGCATCACTTGCTTTGCATATTCTTTTATTATTGTCATTATCATTATTATTTTGCTTTTCTTCTGTCCTATTAAACTGTCTTTATCTCAGCCCACGAGCTTTTACTTCTTTTTTTACAATTCTCTCCCCCATCCCACTGGGTGGGGGGTGAGAGTGAGCAAACGGCTGTGTGGTACTTAGCTGCCTGCCGGGTTAAACCACAACATTCGCAAAACTCAGAATGTATTTAGTCTTTTAGTATAACTGCAAATGGAATAAAACTCCCTAATCGAGTTATATTAGATGATGGATCTATCATCCATCTATCTATCATCCATCTATCTCTATCATCTACCTACATCTATCTGAAGTAGAATTCTTAAGAAATATGTTCCTAGCCGTACACTTTATGTATATATATGATGTAGTTAACCATTTCTGTTACTTAGGTGACCTTTTTATATTTGTCTTTAGTGGTTTATGTGGCTTATAGTCTACTCGTCTTTTCATGTGCATATTTTGTGTCCTGTACCTGCCAACTTCAAACTTTAGCATTACTTTTAAGTAGTAGTTTTGAAGTCCTGTGAAAAATCTTAGAAGTCAATATCTTGTTATTGGTGGCCAAAACAAACCAGTGGTAGCCTTTTTCCCTAGATGTTATTAGTCTTTTTTTCTTGTTTAAGTAAAGAACTTAATGTCATCAATAAAATAATAACAAAAAATTAACATTTCTCTAATTTGTGTCAAAGAGCTTGATGATGTGTGGAGGTGGCCCTAAATCTTCCACCTTGATGAAAACAGTGGCCCACTTCAAGCACAACCACCATTTGAGGGTTGAAATTTGAGGGACTGAACTTTGAGGATAACTTTGAGGGTTGAAGTGTCATACTAAAAACTCTTCTTAAAACTTGAATCCAAATCCTCCATTTTTTTTACAACTCCAACACAGGTGTAAGTTTGGAAATGCATCTGAAGTCTCATATTTCCATGCCAAAAATAATTTCAGGTTGTCTCTAGAAGTGTTTCTGGATGAAAAAACAGTTGAGAACAGACTATTTAGGTTGATAAATAGAGAATTTATGTAGTTTTCTTTTAATTTAATCTGAGCATCCTTATAAAATCATTAAAAAACTGTTTAATAAAGTAAAAGAAATGTTTTGGTTACAAAAAGTAAGCTTTGTATAAATATATTTGGGTTTTGTACGAAGGCAAATACCAGCTATTCAATAGGACTCATTATCGTATAGTTCACACTTAAAAATTGAGTGACATGAAAAAACTTGAAAAGTGTTTGCAAAACATTTTCACATAGTATTTTATCAAAATAAGCCTTTGGTTTAGCTTCCGTAATTTACAGCCAACTGCAGATGATTCAAGTTGATTTGTAAAAAACATAAGCTGTTAGTTCTCTTGCTGAATTCCATGAGTGCTGTGATCATTACTGCTGCAACATCCTTTAACAATATGATTCATTTTCTCTGTAATGCTCAGAAATTAGGTTGATAATAAATGCATTTTTGCTGAATTTCAAGGGGTTCCAGATATAGTTCAGTGACCTCATCACTATAGTTATAGACTCAGTTTTTGTGACAAGTCCCTGGTAATCCCCTACCCTGAAAGCTCTCCTGCCCTCCATACCCTCCCTCCCCAAGGACTATGCCAGTACTTTGTACACTACTTATTTTTAAATCGGGGTTTAATTGTCCTATACATAAACAGTTCTATTTGGTGATAGGGTTATGCACACTGGGAAGTACTTCATTTTAAGGGTAAATAAATCTTAAGCTCCTCAAATCACCTCAAGGTGAAGAGAGTTTCAGTATCTGCAGCATAATTCAGGAAAAGTCTTACAAATATACTGTTTAAACTTAAAAACACACCTATGCACAAAGTAACATAATGTATGTTAGAAGTAGAACTACTTCACTTCATCACTTCCTTAAATGACTTGAAAAACTACTCAGAAAGAGCAACTTTCATATAAAACGGTTAACTTCAGCAAACATTGTGGTTATTAGACAGCAGTGTTTTGTGATTCACCCATCCTGCATATGAAACTTTTAAAAACCTGTCCAGGGAATAATCTTGAGGATGAGTATAGTAAGTAGTTGCCTTCACAACGGTAGGGTTATGTTGGGCTACTCCCAGACCCATCCCAGAAGAGCCATCAGCCCATTAAAGGCCGATCTCCACCCCTGTCCCGCTCCTCCCAGGCCTACACAGGACAGCCTCATCACCATGGGCTGAGGACACACACACTCTGCTTGTTCTGGTCATGTTTTTCATTCTTGATGGTGAACAGGATGGTTGGGTAGTCTGGTTGTCTGTTCACTTGAACATACAAACTATCCTGTGTTTGATACAAGGGGTTGGCCTTATTTTGTTTCCTTTGACTAAAACAAAAGTTCACAGACTTATGCTAACAGTTGTGCTAATTAGGCTTAACTTATGGTGTTGAATTGTGAATGACACAGTGAATTGCACTCTGAACTCCATTGACTGTTTTGACCAGCTGTCAGTTGACTCTACAGGGAGCCTGTGGTGACTTGGTGCTGACTTTGAAGACACCCGTATTTTGTAAGACAAATCTTGTTGACTTCTTGAAGGTCTTTGTAGTTCTTTCTGTCTTCAAAGTGGTACATTATTCAGCAAACTACAATTTTTTTCTAAGAAAATTCCTTAGAATTTTTTTTCTAAGAAAATTCTAAGAAAATTTTAAACATGTAAATTAAAAATAACCCATTCAATGGTTTGTTATCACTTGGTACGGATTAAGTGAAGTCTGAAGTGAATAACAGATGAAATTTAAAGTTTGAAATGAGCTATGAATCTTCACTGATACCTTTTCCTGTGGGGGGGAAAAAAGTCTTAGCATTATTTCACAGTTTCGTGGGCCTGTGTAACACGTTCTCTCCTGGGTAAACAAGTAGTGTTTAGGTCTGTGCTTATAGAGGCTGCTCTGTTGTGTGTCAGTTACTAAATGGACCCAAGCCAGTTGTCTCCCTGAAAGGTTACTAAATACCCCTTCCTTGTAAGTGGTGTGTGTAGATATTTGTTAACTTTTTTTTTTCAGCTTTTCCCGGTCTTCAAGTTTTACTTTGTCATTAGGGTTTTTGACAGTGCTGTGGCTAGACAGCTGTACCTGACTGATTTTTCACTCTGGACTTTCTGGAGTCTGGTTATCTTGGTGTCTAGGAGACATTTGTTGTCTTACTTTGTTCAGTAAAATATTATATTTCATTTCAGGTTTGTTTGCTTATACAGGTGTTTAATGTCTCTTAATATTCTTGGACTCGATCTTATGAGTCTTTTCTAACCTAAATGATTCAATGATTCTATGATTCTGTGATTCATTTGACCATATTGCATGTCTTCCCTTACTAAGGATATCTTCTGCTTTGAATTTACTGTTCTCTTTACAAAGTCAAGTCCACATTCACATATTTGGAATGTTCTTTACAATCTTTCACTTGAGATTAGAGAGCTTTTTCTTTTCATAGCATTGCTGAAGTTCATTAAAATTTTGCCTTTTCTGTTCTCTGCTAATAGATGAACAAAGAAGAGAATGCTCAGTGCTATTTTAATCCCAATCAGCTACCCTACTGAAGTACCGCTTTTTGTACTCAAGCAGCTTTAGAAGGTTGAACTCCATCCTCCTATTGGCGTTCAAGTAAACTCTGACATTTTTTCAAAATGAAAATTAGAAGGATTTGAAGGTTAAACTTCAGATATATCTACTTTGAACATCTACAAAAGCCTCATGAGATTTGGGAACCCATGGCTGCCATGAGCTGGCCAAGACCAGGTCAGACTGTTCACCACCAGGGAAAGTTCCCTTAGAAATTCTGCCCTGAAAGGATACTCTTGTTCTCCACCTCATCAAAATGGAGGTACATATCTCAAGCCTAGAGGGTCACTGTTACAGTGGTCTGTCAGGCAGGCTGATCACATACCTTGGCACTGTCCTTCATGGTGAGAGCAAAAATGAAGATAAACATGCACTTTTCCTCTTTGCCTTCATCACAGGCATGACTTGCAGTTATGTTGGTTTTACAAGCTCCAGTGGATTATGCCTCAAAGGCATGAACGTAATAGTATTTGCTCTTGCCAGGTATAAGGATATCTCCTCAGCCTCCGTCTCTGTTTCTAATACCATTAAGGGCGTTGAATTCGGTGCAGTCTGTAGCAGAAGACTCTCGCTCCCAGTATGGTAGTGTGCTACCCCGTTATCCCTGTGACTATGAGCCTTTGAGTTCACAAGCATAATTCTTTAGTGCTGCACTTTGTTTTACAAACTGGCCAGGTAAGAGGTGAACATTTCCTCTGGCTAATTTCTCATGGAAAATAAATCTAGTCAAACAAGGCAGGTGAAATGGGGAATCTGTAATTTTAACAGTAATTTTTACTTCCTTTAACTATTGGGTTACTGAATTCATTAAATGCTTTCTCAAGACAAGCTCTGTGTAAGACCTACTCAGAGTGACCTTGTGTGCCCCAGTTGTATTAGCATGGAGGGATGAGGTGCAAATGTATCTACTTCCAGAAATGGCACAGCTTTATTTTTCTCTCAAGGAACAGTCACCTTCCTTGAAATTATTGACAAATAGATTATTTGCATGTTCTGTCTTCCTAGAGGGAAGATACTAGCTACATTTATAACTCTGAACAATATTCGTTTCAGGATCTACTAAGTACACTCCTGTCAGGATTCCCTTTAATGATGAGGCAGAGCCATTGCAAAGCTTAATGAATGTTCTACACTAGTTATTCACATCTGAGTGCCATTGCTTGTTAATGAGGCTGTACTGGAGCCAACTGGCCTATTTTGGGAAGTTCTTTCTCCTGTCATCTTTCTGTCAACATAATTAATAGAAAAAATGCCTGAACCCTGGAATAGGGACTTCCTATACATTTGTCCTATCCTTTTATCTGTGGTTGTGACCGCCAGAGGGCTAGTTCTATACATTCAGGGATAAGACTGTAAATTTTTTAATGATCTGAAAAGTGTTCAATCCTCTGCCTCACTGCAGTTTCAGCTTGCAAAATTGGAGGCTCTGTTTACTCTCAGATGTTCAGATTCCCAGATTAATTGTCATCTTTCTCTTGACTTTTCCACTGACACTCGCAAGGTCCTCCTTTCAGTCCTTGTTAAGTCAGAGTGGCCTTTCAAGCTTATTTAGGTGCTGCAGATATGGTGTCTCAATCATGGAATCATTTGTTCTAAGGAGACAATCACTCCTCAAGGCTGTACCCAGACTAGAGTTCCCATAACAGTCAAGTTAATTGCTTCCTCAAAGACCGTCCAATTATTTTACCATCTTTGGGCATCTTTCCGCAGGCATCTTTTTTCTAACAGCAAAATCTTTTATTCCAGATGGTATCAGAGGCCTCAGGTGAACCCTGTGCCATAACTTCTGCCAGAAAGGCATTTTAAATCACCTAAAAAGAGGTAATCACTGTAGAACACCTACAGCTTCTGGTCTCAAACCAGTAAGTCCTGTATGTAGATGTTCCTCACATTTTACCTTCCTTTATTCAGTTCGCACCCTACTCACACCTGGACTGGCACATTTTCTATGTTTGAATATCAGATAACTAGCACTGAGTGATAGAGTTGACAATGGCTGTGCAATACAGATTAACCCACAAACCCTGTTCTGTAACCTTTTGCAGAGAATCCTACTCAGAGAATTTGGTGTTCTGAAAATAAATACTGTATTGTCACTTCAGTGCTATAGAACCAATTCCAGGACAGCTCAAAACCAGATACTCCCTAAAGCTAAAGAAGATTGGCATTGGCACGGCATTCTGGATTTAAACAGGCAGGACTCTTACAACATCATTTGCAAGATAATATTAGTTAATATTTTCCTGGCGATTGGAAGGACTGGTCTGTAATGTTTATCTGCAAGTAGTTTATTTTCATACAGATAAGACCAGCTTGACATTATTTTATTATTTTCTCACAAGGCATTATTGCTAGTTAAAGGTCTTTCCGTCTGGCTGATCTGTGACCACTGAAGTTTTTGTCAGGGTGCTGACTTCACATTTAAGGATTTTTTTTCTTGATGAATGGTTGTAGGGGAATTTGTAAGAAAACAAACTCTTTAGTGTCTGCAAATGGCCCAGTCTTTTTTCATGCTTGTAGTCTCGTAACAAGCATATAAAACTCATCCTTAATAGCATCACAAACTGTAGAGGTCATTTGGTAGAATTTTCAGTTCCTGAATAATGAGAGATTTTTGTTCTGTAAAGAAGTTCTGTGCTAATCTTGATTAAGCATTTCACCTCTTTGCCAGCCATCATGGTAAAATTATCTTTCTTTTGTAAGGCACATGTCCTCTAGAACCTTGGTGATACGTCAAACCAAACCTTACCCAAGGTGCTTTCAGATATGACTTAACTGTGTGTACTTTTCATGTCTACTCAGCAATCAAGAATTCCCTTTTTTGCTGACATACCCACCCAGATATCTTCAGGGGATTGCCTCTCGAGTTTCCCCAGCTTTCAGAGTGGAAATTCCAGACACATGTATCTTTAGGGGTTGGGCCTCCCTTGGACTCCGTGTTCATAAGACAAAATGAAGCATGTCTTCATGTGCAAACCTCAGTTTGAGGCTGGCAGGTATTGACTGCCACATGTTATATCTGCAAGCAGGGTGGCACAAGATTCTCCTCTATAACTGGTTGCTGACCAGTTTGTCAGAAACGGGACTCGCTATCAGCAGTTTACTTCAGTCCTCCAGCTCTTCAGGAGGTGATCAAAGTTGTATTTCTCATGATCTAGCATGTGACACAATAACCTTTTGGGAGTGGGATAAATCTATTTGACTTTTCATACCAAAAGAGATGTTTGATGCTTTTGCTCTTAAATATTGCCACTACTTAGACTGCCTCTCAAATACATCTGTAATGCTGATCCGAGTCCATCCTCAACTCAAATGTGTCTGTGGCAAGAGTTTTGGTTCAAGCAATGATAATTCTCATACTGATGCTTTCTATTTGAGTGACATAGCCTGCAGAATTGTGGTGCTGGGACCTTCTGTTTTTTTAGTTATACTTCTGAGAGTTCTATTTTTTCCTTATTTGTCAAAGCAGGAGTCATGGTCATTTGTTCCTTGAAACATTTTTCCATGTAAGTTCAATATCACTCTTATAGTTAAGTCATTTCTACTGCTGCTCTTACTACCAAATTTCAAGTTTTTGAAGCTTCAAGAAGTACTGTTCAGAAGAAAAAAACCACAGGTTTTTTCATCTTTTGAAAATCTCGGATTTCAAGTCAAAATCCCATTGCTACAGAGGCTAGAATGAATGGGTAGTTTTCAGGCCTTGAAGGGTGACAGATTTAAAACCAGATGATTAGAAGAAGTTGATGAAACTATGAACCATACTGTGTAACACTTGGAATGACCAGATTCTTTTTTTCTGTTGTTTTTATAAAGTTCTCCTGTTTGGTCTTGAAGCATTGTACTTTGTAAGTCAAACCACATTAAGTGGAAGGGTGCCACAAGATCTGTATGTGATTAAGTTGCCACTTAAAATTTCTTTTAAAAACTTGAATAGCTTCCCTATCTACTATTTTACCTGTGAAATCACACTTACCTTGTTGCAATGAGGATACTAGGTCCAGGACAGGAGTCACAAATTTCTTTGATTACTGGCAAGTGACTGCAGCAGCATAGGAGCAGCATTCCCTGATGTATTCCTTATAGACTCAAACATCAAATTCTAAATAGGAGTTTCAGTGAACTTCCAAAATCCTCTTATAAGTTTGCATCAATCTTTGCTCCTCTGTTCATAATTTCTAAACTTTAATCTACTTTTAAGAACTATTTCCCCACCAGTTCTTTCTTTTTCTTTCCTCATCTTTCTTTCCCCTCCTCTCCCGTCTGTCTCTGTCTGTCTCTTGATCTCTCCCATCTCCCATCTCTCCAGGTTGTAGATACGGTGTAGTCTAGATGTGGTATCGTCTTGCTTGGAAGTTAAAATTACGTAGTTGTCTTTGCATCATTGTACTTGTTTCTGCAATGCATTGCTGTACCACCGTCTTACTGAACTTATTTAAAGCTTTAGAGCATTGTAAAAAATTTCAAGAGGATTATGGAAACTAATAAGTGAAAATAAGAACAACAGTAGATGTTTACATTGATATTATGTCATAACAGAAGAACATGAGTGCCCTCTAGTTCTCTTTGAAAAACCTGAAAAATACAATCAATTTAAAAGTATAATTTTATTTCAGTGTCTCCTTGAAAAAGAATTTTACCCAAATAATTATTTATTTTCAGAAAAGAAGGGAAGAAACAAAGAACTAGAAATAAAATTATCATAAGCAATAACATTCACTTTGAAAAAAAATCCAATAGTATTTGCCAAGGCATGTGCTAATGGACATACTAATAGATAGTAGGATATGGCAGCATTATACAAGAGGTTGCATCTGAATGTATGTACGTTTTTCCCCCCAGGAAAAGTGCTCGCACTGAATACTATCAGATTATGTGTGACTTTTCTGTTCCTATATTTTTCTTTATGCTGAGGATCTGTTTTGTGCTTTCTGGTGTTGCAGCAGCATGTTTTTAATTGCTGTTTGGGTGAATTATGATTTATTTTATAGCTACTGTATCTGCTATTATGGTGAGATTATGTGTCTTCATAAACATTTCAGAGTAACTGTCTTTGTAAAAATGAGGCTGGTATATAGTTTGAAATTTATTTTAGGCATTTTATTTAAGGAAAATCTGCAAAAGGATCATTTTCATGAATTTATAAGTTGTAGAGTCATCTCTAAGTAAAATGTTAATGAGTAGAAAATAGAATTTCTGATAGTCATTTCATCTCATTTAAACTTTTTATGCTATTTCCTTTAAAATTGAAACTGTTTTGTTTTAATTTTAACTGTTTGTCCATGCAAATTAGAAAGAATATGCAACTTATACCAATTCACTAAAGTTAACCAACTTTTTTACACAGGACAAGTGACAGAGGAGTGAAACTGCATAGCATGCCATCAGTTTTGTGACTTGAAAGCTTACCTTATGTTTATCTGTCTCAGCTGTAACTTTCAGAAATGATTTTAAGGTACTGAGGTGATGTAGTTGTATTTTCTTGTAGAGGCATTCCTGGGAAGAAATGTGGAACAGTCATAGTAACAGCAGAGGAACTGGGCTGTTGCCGAGTAAGTGTGTGTTCGTTGCTTTTTGAAAAATAAAATGAAAATGATTTTGTGACTTACCCTGCACCAGGCTGTCAAAGGTAAAATGTATAAATTCCCATTTTGTGATATCTATAAGCAGTTAGGATATTTTTCCCCTATCACTTACTCTTAGCTTTATTTTTTTCTTTAAAGAAAGAAGCAGAAAACAACTTGAAGCATAAAGTTTTTGATTCTTAAATGAGTTTTAAATCTAGTCTTTGGTTCTCCAAGTAATCTTATTTTAATCTCTTAGTGTCCAATTTTTAATGAAGATCCATTTGTTTCAGCTATGGAATTACATTTCCATTATGGAATATTGATATTGCATGAACATCACAGTAAAATTGACCTTATAATTTAAAAACTTCATGCTAATAGTAAGTCATATCATTTAAAGAAATTTGAAATTACTGTTTATTGGAAAAAACTATTTAGATATTTAAAAGAATCTCCATAAAAGAAAAGTTTAAAGAGTTTTCTTTAAAGTTAAGAATGCCTTGGCCTATTAATGGCAGATGCCTACTTATTTAATAGAAAGCTGAAGAATATCTTCAGTGTGTAGGGGATAGTGGGGAGTTTGGCTGGTTAAGGGGAGAGACATGGTGTGGTCATGACCTTCCCAAAATGTATCACCACTTTTCCCCCTTTTAGGGTCTCATGGAGAAGTAAATGGGACAGAGGAGAAAGTTTACTGGTCCGAAAGCACCTGGAGCCAGGCCAGCTTCCAGCACTAAATGAGCTAGTGGCAAGCTGTAAATCATAGGGAAACAGAGACTGGAAGGAAGAATACAGAAGGATTATATATACAGGGTGATAAAGAAGGGTTGGAATCGGAAGGTGGGGGAGTTAGTCAAAGCATGGTATATATTGAATGAGGCTGTAGTGTGTGTCTTAGAAGAGTTTGCAATGACAAGATAGCAAATCTGAAATAAGGAAAGCAATAATATCAGGCATTTGTTGAGATCCAGGAGATCTGGAGAGTATAAGGTTAGATATATAAACCTACAGAAATGTCTTAAGGTCTGAAGAGATTTGTTTCTGGGGCTTAGTTTTTACAGTTTGGCCGTGTTGGGGGGTAATGCTTCACATTTTAACTTACAACTTTCATACTGGGCCATAAGCTGTTAATTCTTCTTCTATTTCTGCAATATTAATATCTCTCTTTTTACTAATATGTCCAATAGCTAACCTGTTTAGGTCATGTTTTCCTAAATTCATCAGATATTGGAAGATATATATTCCGTAAGAAAGAAATCCTTAATTTTGTGCCTTATTTCCATCTTAGTTGTTTGTATTATTTCTCAGCAGAATTGGTATATTTGAAAGCACAGAGGCTAAATTCTTACTTGCCTTTGTCAGACAACCTACATCCTGCATAGTTCTGCTAATAGGGTGCACCAACTCAGTCTCATTTAACTCCCATTAACAGTGTCCGTGGAAGTGTGCTTGTACACACTACCTTTTCTCTGCTAATAATAGACTTACGGAAAGCATGCCTTTATGTGACAGGGATTTCTGAAAGAAGCAGTGGACATTGAATTTTATTTCAATTTTGACAGCAAGTGGAACCAGAAAAATGTTTGTCCTTGAACTAGAATTTGTTAGGATAGATTATTCCTAATGCTGGCACCTTTAGTGGGGCTTTGTTTATTGTTTTTTGTTCTTTGCTGATGCTTTTTTTTTTTTTAATGAGGAAGGATCCTAATGCTCTTCTTTCTCATCTGTCAGATTTAAAGGGAAAAAACAATCTAACTACAATTCAAAAAATTGGCTTCTTACTCTGTCATTTTTTTTCTGTACACAAATGTTTGACCTGCTTGGGGATGGGTGCTAACTTTGCAATTGCTCTACGCAATGACATCTTCTATCAACCTGTGTTCACACCTCTCCTTTCATTACCGGAGAATAAATCAGTAAATACAAAATGTTATCAAACCTGATGATATGAAAGGTGGCAGTAAGTGGTGTCTCTCTTATACAGGTGGTGCGGCAATAGGAAATTCTTGTGTTACTAGGACAAGCGATAAACATGGTCATGCAAAATGCCCTTTGTTTTGTATCAGCTCAAACTTTTGGAAGTAGTAACTGCTCAAAACGTTCACATTTTGTCAGATGACAAAATGGACATGTCATTTAATTGATTTCCTGCAGAAATTATACTCCTACTTAACCATTTCTAAGACTAGTTTGCCATCTCCCTGAGCATTTATAGGTAACCTTAAAAGAGACTGCAGAGTATTTTTTCCTGATATTCTAGTTTATCCTTCAAGACTAGCATTGCAATTCCAGTTGCAACAAACTATTCAAAAGTTGCAAATATGTCATTAAACCCGTAACTGGAACATGATTTTTTTCTTTCCCTTGTAACGAAGATAAACACTAGGTGCATTCCAAGGCATTCGTGTTCTTCCAGATTCATCCCACTCAAAACTAGCGTATATGGTGACTTTTCAAAAGCACTGAATGGAGCTTACAATGAATTTGGGAATCAATCTCTCTCTCTTGCGATCTCTTTTGCATTCTCTATCATGCTCTCTCATGTGAACTCTCTCTCACATGCAGTCTCTTGCTCTCCCTTACCAGCTTTCGCATACCTTCTTTTTGGTATTTTCCTACCTAAGGTTATTCAGTATTTGGATTAATTCTTATCTGACTTTCTGAGATTTTTTGCCAAAATTGATAGCTCATATTTAGAATGGCAAAGATTTTTAGAATCACTGAATTGCTGGCGTTGGAAGGGACCTTGGGAGATCGTCTAGTCCAATTCTCCTGCTCTTCATAGAGCAGGTTACTCAGGGCTCTGTGCAGTTAGGTTTTGGGTATGTTCAAAGAGACTCCACAGTCTCCCTGTTCCAGTGTTTCACCACCCTCACAGTAAAAAGCTTTTTTTCTTGTATTTAAGTGGAATCTCGTGTATTTCATTTTGTACCTATTGCTGCTTTTCTGTCCACTGGATACCAATGAGCAGTCTGTTTACTTCCTCCCATCAGGTATTTATACAAAGGATAAGATCCCCCTGAGCCTTCTCTTCTCCAGGCTAAGAGAATCCCAGCTCTCTCAGCCCCTCCTCATGCGAGAGATTGTCCAGTCCCTTAATCATCTTAGTGATTCTTTTGCTATTGCTCCAATATGTCCCTTTCATTCTTGTACTGGGAAGCTCAGAACTGAACACAGTGCTCCAGGTTTGGCATCACCAGTGCTGAGCCATTGCCCTCAACCTTCTTTCAGCACTCTTCGTAGTGCAGCCCAGGAGGATGTTGGACTTCTTTGATGCCAGGGACACATTGATGGCTCCTGGTCAGCTTGGTGTCCATCAAGCCCACCCAGTCATTTTCAGTAAAGCTGCTTTCAAGCTGTTCGTCCTGCAGCCCTTACTGGTGGATGGGCTCAAAATCCACTTCCTTCTGTTGAACTCCATGACATTCATGTTGGCCTATTTTTCCAGCCTGTACAGGTCCCTCTGAATGGTGGCACTACCAGCTAGTGTAGAAGCCACTACAAGTTTTGTATCATTTGCAAACTTGTTGAGGGTCTGATCTGTCCCATCATCCAGGTCATTAATGAAGATGTTAAGTATTACTGGCCCCATTACCAACAGCTGGGGTACACCTCTAGTGACTGGTCTTGAGCTGGACTTTGTATGCTGATCGCAATCCCTTGAAGCTCAGCAGTTCAAGACCTTCCAAAGATAATTGAAAGTGGCCTCACAGTTAACACTGGCACTCATAAGTGCATCCTGTTAGGACTTGTGTGTGTGCAATCTGTTTAAATGTTCTCTCACTTGGTCCTGCTCTCCCAAAGGTAAGTCATCCTTGTTCCGTACTTTCCCAGTGGTCTCAGGTGCCCAATATTCTTGACGTCAAATCTTAGCAGTAAATACCAAGACAGAAGGCTATGAGGAACTCAGACTTATCCATTTCCTTTGTCACCTGGTCCCCTGCCCCAGTCAGTGGTGGACCGTGTTTTCTCTAATCTTCCTCCTGCTGCTGTTACACCTGTAGACCTGTTTATGGAATCATCTGGAGGGTCTGCAGGTTCATCTTTGCATTTACAATCTTTCTGACATTCTTGATGCTGCCCGAAGAGATAGTAGTGTGTGATCTATCAGTTTGCCTGGCCACAGGAAATAAACTTTTCTGCTTATTTGTCATGACAGTGGTTGTATTTGGTACCTTCCAGTCTCATTTTCTGGAAACTTTTGGACTCTTATTTGCTAAGCCATTTGCTTTACAGACAGCAGGAACAGACAACTGAAGGTTTAAGTCACTGAAGGAATGAGGCTTAGTTGTATCTCACTGCAGCTTTTCAAATTAATTCTAATGTGTGTTCTTTGCCTATGCACCTACTTCCCTCAGAATGCAGCTTTGTATGTCAGAAAGTACTGGAAAAATCCTGAGGCATTTAGCATAAAACTTCATACTTCCTTTGCACACTTCTACGAATGAATTCTTGGTTCCAGCAGTTCAAGCTGCACTATAAGGACATTTGCAAGAATATTAAGTACAGAGCATCAAGAAGCCAGATACCTCTCATTTAGTTTGTTTTCTATTTGCATGGTTAGTAGTCAATAATATTCTTAATTTTCTTTTGGCAAACTGCATGCTTTTTGTAATTTTTCTATATTATCAATTTCAGGATTCAGTTCTAATGCAATTTTGTGCGAACAAACTAGACAAGAAGGACTTCTTTGGGAAATCTGATCCTTTCCTGGTATTTCACCGAAGCAATGAAGATGGCAGGTAGATAGATGCCTGTTAAGTATTTCTGCTGCTAAACAGTAGGTGACTTATTTATTTGCAGATGATAATATGGCTTTCATTTTTTTTATAGTTGTCAGATTAAGCTGTGTTTCCTTTATGTTTGTTGAATTTTAACAAATCATGTTATGCAGCATTAAAATAAAACTATTGTAACAAACATCAAATACTGCAACTAAGGGTTTTAACAGTTGAATGTATTGTAAATATAGAACACTATAAAAATTAGTCATAATAAAAGTAGTTGAATGTCACTTTTGCCAAGATGTAGCATGTCTTTCAATTAAATAGAATACTCAAATAAAATTGTAGTTGCAGAATATTCTAATACTTATATATTGTTTTAGGTAAAGGTTCTTTATACTGCAAATTTGGAAATATCTTCTACCTTTTTGACAGTTCTAGGAAATGGAATTCAAAAATATCTCAAATAGAGGACTTTTTTTGGCCATGCATTCTCAATGATAGCCTAGATAAGAACATAGGCCTTTGGAATTTAAGGAGCATATTCCTTCAAAGGAGAACTTTAGTTACATCTCTATGTAGAATTTCAGTATTGATTTCACCAGTGACCTTTCCTCCTCTTTTCTTTTGAACAGTTCACTTCCCAAGATGAGGATTCAAAAGAAGTATTTTAATTTTGCATCATTTAGAGAAAGCAGAATATATTAAAACAATTCGTTTCATTTCATTTGAGAGAAGGCGATCATGGAATCTCGTGGAGGCTTATATGTTTTACTTGAGACAGCCTTTGTTAAAAAAAAATAGAATAAAATGGGGAGCAAGCATAGGAAAGTCAAGACTCCCTTGGCTGAGTTTCTTCACTGCTAAGTAAGAGTCAGGTCCTCTCCAGAGTGCTTTGTTTTTCGATCTGTGCTGATTTCTGGCTGTACAAGGCCTGTTTAAACAAGTGGGATGGAGAGTGCTCTTCCCTGAAATAACTCACTGACTGGTTGTAATTCTTGTGGAAGTTTGGGTGAAAACATTCTAGGTTTAGAGTTGTGTAGCACCCTAGTCTGTGCTCACTCACAAACAGATCTGTTCTCATCAGTTTTCCTTACCTCCCTTCTACTGGATTTCACTACTCTTCTTTTCTTAGGTTAAACTTTATATGGACATTGTACCAGTGAATACAGATTACGGCTCTTTTTATTCCATGTTTGGTGACACAAAGTGAAAAGTAAATAAATACAAAATGTATCTTTTTTTATTGCAGTTTTACAATCTGCCATAAAACAGAAGTTGTAAAAAATACATTAAATCCAGTGTGGCAGGCATTCAAGATTTCTGTCAGAGCACTGTGTAATGGAGACTATGACCGGTAAGTTATAGGTTTCCTAGCATAAACGATTTTTTTTCCTAAGTCACGTATTCTTTTATAGGTAAGTTTTTCTAAGCAATTCAGTTACTGATGTTATTTAGGTTATTTACTCAGCATTTTGAAAGGATATTATGTATTCAAAACACCACATTAAATTTACAAACATAAAGCCAATATGCTAAATCTGTAGGAAATGTTAGCAGTGATTTCAGGAAAAAAAAAATCTTCACTCTCTGTGGTGATTAAGAAAGAATTAGAAAGAAGAAAACTAACTTGAATGGCCACTGTTACTAGTACGCACAAGGATTATTTTATAATGTTTCAGTGAAAATATACGCTGATGATCTACCTTCCTTGGCTAACATTGTAATGTCAGAGGATGCTGATAAATGGGAGCATTTAAAATATATACATAAATAGATGAGAAACCCAGAAGTTAATCATCATCTTGTTCAAATTTGAAGTTTTTGGTGATCCCGTGCAAAAGGATCCAGCTTTAAAAAACATGTTCATAAGCCATGGTTTTACCAATGTTTTACTAATAATATCGTGCTAGTCAGTTAAGTTCAGGAATTATGGGTATTTTTAGACTCCTTAAAAAAATGGATATGTTAACTTCTAACAATATCAGCAAGAAAAATGTTTAAGTCCCTGCTGATGATTTGTTGTTCTGTTGTCACTATTCGTATTTCTGAAATGCATTGAGATATCACTGTTATTAATATATACCCAGATAAATGTCTGGTAATTTATCTGTCCCTACTACCTGAAATCTGGAGTACCAAAATTATTTTAGCAAGACTCTAAGGAAGTAATGACTTATCATTAGTCATAATTATTTTAGCAGTGTACAGTGTAATCTTTAGATTAAAATAATGAAGGAAATGTGAAAGAAATATGTGAAGACTAGAATAAGAATATAAGTAACAGGAAAGCTGCACATACTAGATGGATATAAGCGCTAAGATTCAATTCAGCTTTACTTAGACTGAGTGAAAGATGAAAGAAAATACAAGAGATGCAAAATGTACTTGTCTGGGTATTTCAAAGGCAAAAGGTCAAAAATACAGTGCGAATGCCATGTAACCCCCTAAACATCTGTTTTATTAAGTTGAGTTTAGTATGATCATATCTTACTATCTTTTATAAGTTAAAGGTATTTTATGTTATCAGTTAAGATAAAAAGAGGGGTTTTGTATTGCATTCTTCTAACCCTGAACTAATGTTCCCATCGGTAGAAGCCCAATCCTTTGTTGAAACATATTGCTGCATGTAGGGAAATTAAGACAGACTTTATTCAAATTGATAATTTCCCTATGAGTCTGTCTTTTAAAGAAGCTTTAATTTGGAATTTAAGTAGTTACTTTTATTCTTTGCCTCAATTTTTATTTTCAGCTTTCATGTATGTAATGACCATTCATTCATGTACATTTTGTTACTGTAGCACATGGTTTTGCCATGTCATAATTGCATTACTTTATTAAGCTAATTATTCAGTGAAATGTATGAAGTAAAATTATTTCAGTCTGTTACCATGAAAGCCTAGTCTTTTTGGGAGACATTCCTTCAACTAGTAATTTACTAGTTAACGCCACGGTATAAAGAGAAACCAGCACTTGTACTGACTTGTGCTTCACTTGACTTAAACTAAGTAGTCAATATTGAAGAAGCAGGAGAGTAAGAAGTGCTTATATTCACTAAGCTAAGCAGAACACTTTCACAGTAATAAAGTTCTGTCTTTATAAGCTGCTTATTAAAAATTGAAAGGCCAAAAGTTAATTGTCTTGTGATTTTTGCTAGGAAAGTGGATTTTTTTTTTTTATCATTCTTTTTGGGAATGACCATTCTTAGTGTTTCCTGCTAGATCTTAGCTGCTTTATTCTATCTGTCGTACTTTTCCAGCACTTGGTATCATGTTGCTTTAAATCGAAGGAAAAAGGATTCTTCTACATCCTTAACGCTCTCCTTGTGAAGTACTTGATACAGTTATTGTCATTCATGTTGGTTTCTCTTTCAGTTAGAAATAAAAAAAATGCAGAAATTTCATAATAAGTACATTCTAATCAAATAGAATTTTTAACTTGTGTATGGATTTATGCGCATAATGCAAAGCAAAATAATGGTCATAAAGCTAGTCTCTCTACTCTACACTGTTTATCATATTAAAGAAAAGGCTTCCATAATAATTAGAAAAAAAAGATACTGTGGTAGCGGCAATATTGAAATAAATCCAGCATTCCAAAAGAGAATAAAAAAACATAATGACATGCCTCAAATTACTGTGTAACTACTGTTTTCTCATGTTGATTGTACTTAGAATTCTTTCTATGTGTGCTCAGAGAATGCCTTATGAATGAACGACTCCATAGAACTTTGTAATCCTGCCTATAATAATCATATTTGAAATCAAGAAGTACAGTTTAGCTGTCAAATTCAAATTAGTATTTGCTGATGGTCCAAAAGAAGCATCCAAAGTTTTTTGTTGGTTGTGGTGGTGGTGGTTTTTTATTATGAAAACTTCTATTTCTAAAGGTGAGAGTTAGATTCCTAAGATCAGCATGGTAATACATAAAAACCCAAAACCGAAAAGTCTCTTTCTGATAATGATAGTTTCACAGATTAGATTATGGTACTCTGGGTTCTGTGATAGATGTTGAAAGATGAGAATAATGTAATTGGTAGGAATATGTATCACAGTAAACATTCATTCTAGTTTTGGGGAGAGTAATTTTTCTGTGGTGAGCTCTGCCCACATTTTCATTGTGAAAAGGAAAGAATTTGCTTAGTTTAATTTGCTTCTCAAACTATATCATCATACAATATGTTTCAACTGTCACGGGGATTTTGGTAGTTCAGTAGTATTTAGGATCTTTAAAATTTATGAGCTCACAAATAGCACTTACAGACTGTTACTTTCTGCAAGAAAATTTTTAAGACAGTGGTATCCTAAATCCCAATCTTGTATAACCTTGATTTTTTTAATGGAAAGAGAGAACCCATTCTCTAAAGTGTGTCCTTTAAAATAAAATAGCAGTGTAGAGCAGGCTGAAGTATCAATACATGAAAATTTGAAGGGCCTTTAGTATAGTACATATATCCATGCATTTGTCATGCAAAATAGGTGAAACTCAAGATTTGTAACCAATCTTTTAATATGAAATAAATTTCAGGAAAAAGAAGGTTTATTCAAGAGATGTTCTTATTGAAGCTGTACTTCTCAAGGTCCTTCTGAAGAATTTATCCTGAAATTCTTAAGAATTTATCTTAGTAATTCAAGTTTTCTGTAGTTTTTTTAATGTAGATATTTAAAGTATTAAATAGGTAGCTATGTAGGTATTCAAACATAGATTCATAGGACAATTCAAAATTTAAGTCCCACTGACCCTCATGTAGATCTTAATTTACCAGAGCTGTAAATCTTAACTTACAGATGTCTTGTCTATCTTAGTAGTAACAGGTTTTGAAACCTGGAAGTAAAATAATGGTTGTCTGGGAAAAGAAACTCTCTGATATTGCCTTTCTTACTAAATTAAATGCGGTTTCCTTTCAATGATCAAACACTTGGTGGGATGAAGTAGGTTTGGAGCTGTTCTTGATTTCATTCCACAGAAGAACTGTCACTTTAATTATTTGTCATTCTAAGGTAACTTAACCTCAAACTGGAATGCCACAAGAGAGATAAAATGTAACAAATGGTGTGGTTAGAACCATTAAATTTTAGTTGAAAAGTGAGGCATCAAGACAATACAACTCCTTCTTTGCCTGTTTTGGAATATCAGTATTTTTTGAGTGTACAATAATCTGCTAATTAGTCTTTCAATTCTGATTTAAATGAAATGAGTTATAATTACGTCTCCTATTGAATAAGTGTTTGCACTTGGTAATTGTATGTTGGCAGACTTTAACATTTTGTTACCCAACTTGCCCACCAGCTCCTGACTCACTAAGGGGAGGGTGTGTATTCCCAGCATGCTCAGGGCAGTCGGTCAGTTTGGAAAACCTGCTGCCCAGAGTCTGCCTCTGTCATGTTCTGACCCCTACTCTTACGATCTGCTGGTCTCATTTCATTCTATGAAGCCAGAGTCATGGTTATGTTGCATAATCTGGTGGTTATTTCGTATAATCTGATGAAAGAACTAAATAACTGTTCTGTTGGCTTTATAGGAATTCCAAAAAATTACATTGCACTTTTCTTTCTCTTTGTTCAGATAGCCAAGCAGCCTCTTCCTCTATTGTCGGGTAAGAGGGAGTTTAAGGATGGAAAAGTGCAGTCTTTGAAGTACTACAGATTTACTTTCATCTGCTGCCACAGATAGGGCCTTCACAAAGTCTTGGGTGGATCACACAGTTTTCATTTTTCACCACTGCAGAATATTTAGCAGAGGTTAATACTGTCTACCAGACTGAAGTTTTGTTTTATTGTGGAGTAGTTATTTTCCAAAATAATAATACCAAAAGGTATGGACTAGAATTCGGGAAGTGTGCATTACTTTGTATTGTGAACAATGTTTTTAACCGGTACTAAGCTGTCAAAGAATTTTTGTTTCATAAGGCCCTTGTCAAGTTCTCTTCTTCCTGAGAAAGGGCTTCTTCTCAAATATGGGCACTTTTTTTTTCTGTAAGATGTTACTACCCCACAGTAGATATCCCTTTTCCAGATAATAGCATATACCAAGAAGCTATCACAATAAGTTCCATTTTGTTAATATTCTTAAAAATGTTGGTAATACTTTAAGGTTTAAAGAATCAATTACAAAAATAAAAAACAAAACCCACAAAATTCAGGGCATCAGCAAGTAAAAAATATACTGGTTAAACTTCTAATGTGTTAATTTGTTTCCTTAGCTTTCACTATATTTTACTATTCATTTATGGATTTATATTGGGTAACCTGAGTGACTTGTAATTTTCTGCACCAGGAGAAATGACTGGAAAGTTGGTCTTCTGGCTTTGGTACAATCGATGTATCCATATGCTATTAAAGTGGATATATAAGTATTAAAGGCAATCATAGTGCATTTGAATATATATATTAATAGTGTTTTCTCTTTTTAATTTTTTTTAGGACAATTAAAGTAGAAGTGTATGATTGGGATAGAGATGGAAGGTAAGACATTATTTCTATTGTTAAACTTCAGGATTTTCCTTGCACATATATTTTAAAAAGTATAAATATATAGTGGCCAGAACTGAAATAGATAATAGTCTTTATCAATATTTAGAGTTACAGGTACTGGAAAAAAAAGTTGCTATGATACAGTTCTGTCTTGTTTTGCAATTGAGGTAAATGGTGATATATCAACCCATTTCAAACATGATGTGTAGATGTTCTCGCATGGAACAAGTAAGATGGAATGCTTTGTGATCTGTAAGATCAGTTTTGTGAATATAGTTAGTGTTAACAGTTACTGTACATGTATGAAAGGAGGGATAATCCATTTTATAATCTCCTTTCTTTGCTTAAAACATTACTTCATGAACTGCTGCTTTTCTTTTTAAGTATGATAAAATGCCTGAGCCTGCAATTGATAGGCATGGTTGCTTAGATATTGCACTCTAGAAACTACCTATTAATTATCGTAATTTGAGATTGGGTTTGAATGTTCATTTCCATGCTCGTCTTCATCAAAATGTTCTTGTGTACTGTAAGACCTGTTTTTAAATAACTCCATCACTAAAAAGAGGATGGTGCTATATTTGTGGATTTTCTGTAGCTAACTTCCAGATGGGCAATCTGTAATTGTTCATCCTTGCTGTCTTTACTGAGTGTACCTTTTTTCTGAAGAAATCAGCCTTTCAAATTGTCCTTATTTTGACAAATAAGACACAATTATTTTTGGTCAGATTGGATTGGTACCTCCAAATACTTGAGCTTGTATCTTAATAGTTTGGATAGAAAGTATATTCATAAATCATGGTATTGGACTGGCATGTAAGACAAGAATATGTTGATTTCTATTTCTCTCTAAGTTGGTCTGTCTTAATTATTTCCTATTAATCTTAATTTATAATTTTAGTATATGAATATACATTTACATTTGGATTTTTAAGAGGATATTACTTATTACATAGTTATGTCTCTAACATTGCTAAAGCAATTTGTTTCTAGTGTGATAGTTAATGATGTTGTCCTTCTGAGGCCCAGGAGATCTTGTGATCATAATAGGCAAATTTATCCTGTGCTGCCATTTATTTCTTTGCTGACAAGAGCCAAAACCACTTTCAGCTTTCTCAGCGTATACTTTTGTCTTTTTGGTTCCCTCATGAAGTCTCTTGATTTATAAGCATTCTTACCACATGTTTACCCTCTATAAATACCACCTGCTAGTGCAAATTCATCCTTCTTGATTAGAGATTCCCTGGAGGGATAAAATAACATATTCTAGCAATTAAAAATGTGAGGATTTAAATTAACAAAGCATTATTAACAAAAAGTTGCTGCATCACTGTAAAGGTTAATTTCTATTAACATCCTCTGTTTTTCACTTAGATTTGCCAGATCTTCAAAAATGTGATATACTTATAGTTTGTAGAGAAGCTACAATACTTTGTGAAAATAATCTGAAAATGAAAAATTATATGATTAATATAATTAATTAATGATTAATATTATTAATTTCCAAATTAATAAAAAATAATATTTTATTAATGTGTCAAACCCCATATGCTGGCCCATTTCCTCCAAAATCTGAAACTGAGGTATAACTAAGAAGAACAGGAAGAAATCTGACAAATAATATTGTATAGCGGCAACTTTCAGTGAAATTTTCAGTGTGCTGTGGAATTCAGGCAATCATTAGCCTCTACTATCCCAAACAGTTTGAAAGATTATCTGCTTTTCCTCACATCTCACTCTGAATATCTGTAAAACTAGTATCTAAAGAAAAAATAAAAAAGTGAAGAATATTATTTACATGTATTCCTTTTTATTCTAATTGTATGGTTTTTTGCCTCTTGCTTTCCAACTTTTTTTTTAATTTAGCAGACAGAACACTGACATTTCACATGTTAAATTCCTCAAAGATGAGACAGCACTCATCTCATGTAACTTCAGAAAATTTAAAAATCAAGCAACTAATCATTTAAGCTGCTTCAGTAACAAACAGGGGAAAATGGTCTTCTACATTCTGATTGAATCCATCCTAACAGGAATAAATTGCCATTTGGTGATGACTTACTAGTGATCATAACAAGAACGTAAGTGACTCATTTAACTTTGAGTTAGCCAATGTATCTAAAGAGAATCCTGTTCAGGATGGCTTAATTAGTCTATCAGGTTTTTGTACAATGCCACTGTTAAAGTTTATGTTATTTTCCATTTCTGATGGACACTTTGTTAATAAGCTATTGATATATGATCTGATTACCTCACTAGGCTGCATGTTTTTGCTCCAGAGATGTGCAGTCTGGATGAGAACAGCCTTTGAAAGATCATCAGAGAGCCTGCTACATGGCAAAGCAAGTTATACTGAATATTGCAGGTTATTCTGCAATCAGTAAGACAGCATTACTGTGCATATACTTGATTTCTGAATCAGTATTATTTTGTTCAGCAGTCTCTAGTTAGAGGGTTTTTTCCATTTTTTTTCCTCATCCTATGTTATCTGTGCTTTGGGAAAATGGCTCCAGGGTTGAACTTCTTACTGTCAAGTTCATGAATTACTTGAAGAGTAATAATATATTCTTAGCTCTCTTCTATTTTCTAACATCACTTACAATTTCTTGACTACAGTGTACCACTGGACCATTGTAACATTAACACAATTATTAAGCATTTCTTTGTCTCAAAACAAATTTCACACAAAAATTGTCAAAATGTGAAACAGCTGTTCTAATTCATACCTCTTATTGCTTCTAAGAGCTGTGATAACCCCTAAAATATTTGGTGCTAAAAAAAGTCACAGAAGTTTTTGTTGCTTCAGACAAGCCTGCTTGTGCGAAACTCGTGACTTCTTTTGTTGAGTGTCCTCATAAATGAAGTACTTGCAGACAGGTATTACAAGAGGAAAAAATAAGATGATATGCAACTTCCTATTGGAGAGTTTCATACTTCATTTAAAAGATTTGCTTCTTTTTGTATATTTTAGCAGACCTGCTAACCTAATATTTCCAACAAAAAAGTTTTTCCCTGGTTTTAATCAGGCAATGCAAAAATTTTTAGACTGACACCTAACTGCACAGACTTCTTTTCTCTATTTCATATGTCCTTCAGCAGAAATATTAGCTTGCTTGTATTTACAGTGATGACTTTTGATGTCATTTATCTGTGAAAACATTTGGAAGATTTTGTATCCGGACATGTTGCACTGATATCCATGACATAAACATTTGAATAGTGAAGTAGTCTAGTGGGTGTAGAACGGGACTAAGAGTTAAAAACAAACAAACAAAACAAACAAACAGAAAAAAAACCACACATTTTCTGTAGAGAATTCTTTTGTTTTCTTACATTTGATCTTGAGCAAATCATCTGTGAGGGAGTAACACAAAAGTTCCAAAAACCTTGCTGATAAATTCTGGTTAAGTGGTGTAACACTGTAGATGCACATTATCTGAGGTATCATTATTTTATCAGGAAAGACACGTTGTCATAAACAGTTGTATTGGAGCAGCTTGCTAAATTATACATATGCAAGTTTGAAAAAGAAAACAGGAATTTGAGATGTAACCACCAATGAGGCAGACTGCTCTTCAGTGAAAATTCCTAAGAGCATAGTAGGCATGTCTGCTTTATCTGAGCTCTGGGCTGTGAGAGTACGAAAAGAATACTCAGATGTTTTTATTTCTCTCTAAAGGCTTTTTCACTAACTTCAGAGAAATTTTTACCATGTATATGTGGTACAAAAGCCGCTTCACAGTCTTGACATTTATGATCTGTTACACAGAATAAATGTTTTCTTCCTGAATTTTAAAACTATAAATAGTACCATGCTAACCTGGGGCCACCAAAACAGCCATCTGAGAATCTAAATATTGCAAGAGAGAAAAATTCATCTGAGAACCTAAAACACTGCAAGAGAGATTGTAAATCTCAGATTCCACGTGCTTTCAACTTATTTCTTGTCCTCCATGTTAGATCTCCTCCAGCTGATTAGTTGATTTTTGAATTGTTGGGCTTTTCACCTTACTCATTGACAGATTTCTGGTGATGATTTTCCTTTCCTCCATTGTTTTTTCCTGTAGATCATTAAAAAAGCAAAGCAAAAATTCTGAAAGTGATTTTCAGCACTTAAGCGTAGTACCAGAAGTGGCAGTTCTAGGGAGTTGGGGTTCAAGTGATCATTTGATATAATAAGAGTCTCTGATTCAGAGTTCTGATATGCAGTTCATGGACTATTTAAGTCTAGGAATATTTGCTGTTAGGAAGGCAAAGGTCTGTCAAAGACAACTACTTCTTTAGATTCTCTATTCGGAGACTAATAAGGAAATACATGGGGTGCTGTGCAATCATGAATGTTGGGAGGGATCAGTGTCTTGTTTTTTCTTAACGAGTTATATACTTCCAGCAGGCGCTCATCTTTCAGAGTCAGTGTAGCGAAGTGGTGTGCATCCATCTGAATAGTGAGTGTTTAGATCTAGGTTGATGATCTTTTAAGTGCAGAGAACTCTGAGACTGATTATTTATGTCCACACCTTTTTAACATGATTAGTCAGAGGAATTAAATCTTTCTAGCTCAGTTCTTACCAGTCTGTCTATATTGCTACAAGAAAAAGAAAGCATTCCAGTGTCTCTTAGAATTAAGGAAAAAGTTACTTTTAAGCAGTACAGATTTTTAAGTATTTTTCTCAGAGACAACCCTGTCTGGAATTGCTTATCCTCTGCTACAGCATATTCACATGTAGTCATTGAGCTATTGCTTGAATTTCTGCTTTTGAAATAAACAAACTGACTTGAAAATTTAAGGTAAGAATTGTTACAAAAGGGAAAAGTCTCTCTTCAACCAAGGTGCATTTTTTTTCCAGTGCTGTGGTGACCCAAAGTTAAATATACCTTATGTGCTACAGCCTATATAGAACTCAAGTTTCATTGCTTATATGATACTGCTTCTATTCGCCTAGTTAAATAGTTGTTTCAGTCTCAAGAGCATTTAGAGAAAGGAGACAATATCTCTAAAATTTATTTCTTAAGAAAAGTCTTTGTTTCAGAAGCAATTTCCTAATCTCCGGAGTGGAAGGGGATTGTTCCATGAGAGGTGATCACTCTAAATCTGAGTAGTCAGTAATATCTTCACTATATGGGATTTCTACAGGATGCTTTGCTTATTTCATGGGCATTGACTTGGTGGCTGAACCTTTTAATTGTTTGGTTTACATATATTTTTGAGTTCCTGCTGATTTCAGAAAGTGAGATTTTTATTTTGGGTTTGTTTTTTATTTCATTATGAATAAAGAAAGAAATTTCACGGTGCTATGGATTGTTTCCATTTTTGCTCTTCTTGCAATTTTCATTTTTATTTAAATTTGTTTTTAATATTTATAGCTTAATTAGAAATGTGCTGTATTTCTTAAAAACAAATTTTAAAAGCAATAAAATGATAAAAGTTTGACTTTCTGTTCTCGTTTACCATTGGAGGGAAGGTAAAAAAAAAAAAGTATAAATTAGTTTCATAGCTCACTGGATGTGAAGGCAGAGTATAGAGGAGGTACAATAAAGGAATGAGGGTTGCAGTAGAAGTGAGAAAAGTTCAGCTGGGAAGGGCGGAGAATAGGCACAGAAGGTCTCGTGACTCCTGGAAGTTGTGTAGCTGGCAGTTAGGCAGTCACCCATGTGGTTGCTGCCTGTTCCAGATATTCTGAGACGTGACACTGCAGTTCAGTCAGTTCTGGCAGCCATGTGGTTTCTGTGCTCCAGCTCCCTGACCCCAGAAGCCTTTCACAAGGATGCCTCATCCAGTACACTCCCCCTGGCCACCCTGCTCACAGTGGCTACATGGCAGCATGCCGTCCTCTGGTTAAGAGTTGACAAAGCAGTTTTCAAAACTGTGGTGACAGAGCACAGCAATGTGGAATTTTTTCTTGGAACAGGAATAGAATTCAGAAAGGAAAAGCTTGTATCCACTGCTTTATTGTTAGGGTAAGATCTGCTTTCCGATGGAGTCTAATAGGCTAAGCTGAGAAGCATCAGTGGATTGCTTTTCTCCTCCCAGACACTAAGGGAAAGCAACTGACATAAGCCTTGCTCTTCCTCTCAAAAGTACCATGGAATGTCGCATTACACAAATTTGTAGGGTTGGTCTTTTCTGGTGTAAATTATTCCTTTCACTCCCTTGATACTTCCCTTTCTCTCACGTATCTGTGGAGCCAGTGGTGATCCAGTGAGAATGTGGTGGTAATCTTTGAGAGCCCACTATGTTTTCTTAGATTCTTTAAGCTTACGTGGGGGCAGACCACTAATTTACAACCTAGTCCTCATTGTGTGGCTAAGCTAAGCAGAAGCTATCAGAAAGATTTAACCTAATAAATCATCCCTTCATTTTGATTACTAATAGAGTAAACACATAACAGAGAGAAAATCAAGGTTTTTAAGCAAATTGCATCTTTTGCCATTGTTACTTTCTTGGGTATCAGTTCGTATTGGCTGTACTTCTCTTTTTTATAAATATGTATGTTACATGTTTAAATTAGTAAATACTGTGCATTTGATTTGTTTTTTTTATATATAGTCATGATTTCATTGGAGAATTCACAACAAGTTACAGAGAGTTGTCGAGAGGGCAGTCTCAGTTCAACGTGTATGAGGTAAGTATTCTGAGTATATTTACTCACTTTCAGAAAATAAATGAGAAAACTTCCAGTACTTTTATGGTGAACTGGTCAAATCTGCACAGTGCTTGTCAATATCAAAGGTTTGGAATTACTTCACATTTCTCCTTTTATAAAGAAGAACAAAGAATCTAGAAGTGTTGCTTCATAAATGGATTTAAAGATGACTAGGTATGTGTGCATATGTATATGTATTGGGCTGTAATACGGCAAGAAGAGAACTTCAGAAACCTGGTTGGCATGACATAACTTGGAGCAACTACTGGGTTACACCCCATTTCTGTATAAGCAACTTGCCATTTATTTCTCCTTTTGCCAACTGTTACACATGTTATAAGTTCTGCCTGGACTTCTGTAAGGACTTTGACACAATCCTACACGACATCCTGATCTCTAAATTGGAGAGAGATGGATTTGAAGGGTGGACTATTTGGTGGATAAGGAACTGGCTGGATAGCCACATCCAGGGAGTTGTGGTCAATGGCTCTATGTCCAGGTGGAGGCCAGTGCCAAGTGGCGTCCCCCAGGGGTCCGTCTTGGGATCAGTGCTGTTTAATATCTTTATCAATGACATAGACAGTGGGATTGAGTGCACCCTCAGCAAGTTTGCAGAAGACACCAAGCTGAGTGGTGCAGTTGATACAATAGAAAGGAGGGATGCCATCCAAAGGGACCTGGACAAACTTGAGAAGTGTGCCCACATGAACCTGATGAGGTTCAACAAGCCCAAGTGCAAAGTGCTGCACCTGGCTTGGGGCAATCCCAGACATAAGTACAGACTGGGAGAAGAACTCATTGAGAGCAGCACAGTGGAGAAAGACTTGGGGGTTTTGGTGGATGAAAAGCTTGACATGAGCCAGCAGTGTGCACTTGCAGCCCAGAAAGCCAACTTCATCCTGGGCTGCATCAACAGAGGCATCGCCAGCAGGTCGAGGGAGGTGATTTTCCCCCTCTGCTTTGCTCTTGTGAGGCCCCACTTGGAGTACTGCATCCAGGTCTGGGGCCCCCAGCACAAGAAAGATGTGAACCTGTTAGGCAGAGTACAGTCTGTACTGTGTTTATTGTCCCATGGTGGTTATATACTGGGGAGAAAGGAACCTTAGAAAAGTCTGAGTGTGAAGTTTTTATTGAGCGCTTCTGATCGTGGAGTCATGAACTCAAAGAACAGTGTTATAGGTAGACTTTTCTGATGTGCATTTTTTCATGATTTCCAGACACTGTATCTTTCAGATAACTTTGTAACAGATCCTTTATAAAGATAAACTGATTATAAAATATGAGATCTTTTGTCCCTTTCAGAGTCTATAAATAGTGCTAAACACAGGAATGGTCCATTCTCTTCATGAGTTTTGAGTTTAGTTGTGTTTTCCTTTCTTTCATATTGAAGAGGCTGTAGTCTCCTCTGTAATGAACTTACAAGGTGTTTATATCAGTTGAGTAATGAACATAACGCAGGAAAATGCAGCATCTGCCAGAATTCCCGAGGGAAAGATAGAAGAGGCAGCCGTACATTGTGCTGGAAACTACCTTCATTTTGTCTCAGTTTGTGGAGCCTTGATCATTTGGATTAGACCTTGACTCATCCTCATGCAATAGATTGCTATCATCACACCACAGTACACATGCCATTCCTGGGTCTGATTACCAGCAGGATTGTTCTTCTTAAAAGTAATCCTCTTATGGAAAATGTCATCATACAGTGAGCCTTCCCATTCTCTAGAAGAGTTCTGGTAGCATAAAATGGGTCCTCTTATTGCATCAGCGCTTTCAACCCTTGTCTGATGTAACACAGACCAAACAGAATCATAGAATATCCTGAGTTGGATGGATGGCTTAATGGCTTAATGTCCAAGTGGAGACCAGTGATGACTGGCATTCCTCAGGTGTTGGTATTGCAACCAGTGCTGTTTAATATCTTTGTTGGTAACATGGACAGTGGGATTGAGTGCACCCTCAGCAAGTTTGCTGATGACACCAAGCTGCGGAATGTGGTTGACTCGCTGGAGGGAAGGGATGCCATCCAGAGGGACCTTGACAGGCTTGAGAGGTGGGCCTGTGCCAACCTCATGAAGTTCAGCAATGCCAAGTGCAAGGTCCTGCACCTGGGTTGGGGCAATCCCAACCACAAGTACAAACTGGGTGGAGAATGGATTAAGAGCAGCCCTGAGGAGAAAGACTTGGGGGTGTTGGTGGATGAGAAGCTCAACATGACCCAGCAATGCACACTTGCAGCACAGAAAGCCAACCGTATCCTGGGCTGCATCAAAAGAAGCATGACCAGCAGCTCAAGGGAGGTGATTCTCCAGCTCTACTCTGCTCTCATGAGACCCCACCTGGAGTACTGCATTCAGCTCTGGGGTCCCCAGCACAAGAAGGGCATGGACATGTTGGAGCGAGTCCAAAGGAGGGCCAGGAGGATGATCAGAGGGCTGGAGCACCTCTCCTGTGAAGACAGGCTGAGAGATTTGGGTTGTTCAGCCTGGAGAAGAGAAGGCTCCAGGGAAACTTTATAGCAGCCTTCCAGTACCTAAAGGGGGCCTAAAAGAAAGCTGGAGAAGGACTTTTTACAAGGGCAGGTAGTGATAGGACAAGGGGTAATAATTTCAACTGAAAGAGGGCAGATTCAGGTTAGATATAAGGAAGAAATTCTTCACTGTGAGGGTGGTGAGGCACTGGAACAGGTTCCCGAGAGAAGTTGTGGATGCCCACTCCCTGGAAGGGTTCAGGGCCAGGTTGGATGGGGCTTTGGGCAACCTGGTCTAGTGGAAGGTGTCCCTGCCCATGG
>VXAL01008757.1:23424-36899 GCA_013399475.1 Chauna torquata
CTTCTGACCGATGACCAGGTTTGTTAATGTTTCTATTGTTTCTCTAAATGCAGATGTTTATAAAGTAAGTTTTTGTTATTGTCAGTATTACAAAAGTAACATAGCAGCAGAAAAGCAAAGAGTATATTTTGTTCTACCATCATCAAGTTGTCAAGCAAGGCTTCATTTCAGTACCTCCTCCCTGGCATATAAAGGAAGAGGGAGTGACTTTCAGGCAGCAGCTTGAGCTTCTAGTGCAGGCACTTAAATTTCTTTAAAATTCTGTTGGACTTGTAAACTGAACAAGTAAGATGGGAAGTCACTGATAGAAAATAAACACAAAATATCAAGATGTCATTTTAAGAGTTGTTTTTATGACCATTACCATCCTTGAAAACTGTGTTAGAACAGTCAGAGTGCATGTATTCTGGTCCTGAAATTAAGGACTAGACTGTTATTCACCAGAGAGAGCACTTAAAGCACTTTACTCCAATTATATGTCTGCTATTGAATGCACGAGGCTGTTAGTGCCTTCTGAAGCAATTATCTGTAAAAGTCTTGTAGTTGAGGTCGACTTCCACAGGGTGGTGACCAAGACTTGCTAGAGCAGGAGTAAGTCAGTAGACTAAAACTTTCTTTAATATCACTTTTTTTTTTTTTTTTTTGGGTAACAGTCAGATCTGCTCATATTTGCTTTGCATCAGCAGCAAACAAGCACCTGATTGTTTTTGTTTTTTCGTTTAAGTTCTCTCCCTCTACTTCCATTTGTCTCCCTTCTCCCCCATTTTTTACCCTATTTTCTTTGTTGTTTGCTTATTTTATACAATACTACATACAAACCAACTAAATCACTACCTTTCTTTTAAAAGAAAAACAGAAAATCCTGTAGTACCAGCTCTGTAATTTCTAATGTAAGCTATTACGTTTGTCTTTGGGGAACGCCAGTAACTAAACTCTGTCTAGGAAGCTGCTTTGTTGAAGGAAGATGGGGAGGGAAGATGCAGTTCTGTGTCTTGTGCTAATACTGGCAGCCTGGGAAAAAATCTGATTGCCCAGTCAGCTTCAGAAGACAAAGGCACATTTGATGGTTGCTTCCGAAACAATCACCAGCTGAACTGGACAGCTTTGTCTTAAATCCCAATTTAAAGTGCTTTTGAACCTTGTGTGTAAACATCATAGATTGTACAGAAGATTACTTATCCCAGAAGTACTTTCTGTAGGATTCAGAAGTTCTTCTGTTCTTCTTCAGACAGGAAGATATGGCAAAAAGTGAATTAGCTCAGACTTAGGGTCAACAGCACAAACATTCAATTTAATGTCCTTGAAAACATCCAAATAAAATTTCTGCATGCTCAGATCTGAGAAATTTGAACAGTGAGTTTAGCTGATGTAGTAAAGATGATCACTAAGAGCTGTGTGAGAGGCTTTGGGCAGAGCTGGAGTGGAAAACGGGTAGATAAAAGATACGCAGCTTGTCAGAAGAATCGGTGCTTTTGCATGCTTCCCTGGCAAGCTATTTATGTACCTCTTACCAGTAGAGATGTTTGTTGTGATTTAGTTTCTTGTGTTTGCTTTTGCATTGTGGCTCCTTTTCCTCCGCTTTTTGCTTTTATTCCTTTTTTCTTTCTTGCCAGCATGCAACATCATGGTTTTCTTCCTATTCTTGATAATAGTGGACTGCTTAAAGCATTCATAGACATAGTCTGCATGCTATTTTGTGCATTTGAGGAATGTCTGCTTGTGTTAATGTGCATGGTGATAGATTTGGTAATGCTCTACCTGTTTAATTTTATGGACTTTTTTTGAACTTTAAGAGTTTTTATTTGTTTTTAAAGAATAAAGTACTTTGGTAGTTCCACTGGAAGTGACAGCTGTGCATGTGTCTATGTATGTGTGTATTTGTATATTGAAATTAGAATTAAATACCTTTTTTGCAGTTTAAAACAAATTGGTTTTACTTTAGGAGGTGACCAGTTTGGGGGATGTCTGTGTGCTGCAGCATCATGGATCCTCATTACAACTCCTTTCTTTCCAATGTTTGTTATGGTGATGAGAGTTGAAGCATTTTTTGAGACAGAACTAGGCGTATGCTTTGTAGCTTTGATTCATAAAATATCTAGCAATAGCTAGAGTATCTCTAGCAATGTGGCCTTTCGTAAAGTTTCAGATGCAAATGTGGTTGATTAAGCAAGCTGTCAGTTGTTTCAGTCTGAGGTCAAGTTGAAACAAATTCTGTGGAAGCCTAGCGGCTAAGATTTAGAGTTTTATTTCTTCTTTTCCATGCTGACCCTCCCTCCACAGATACACATTGTTCCATATTTTTCCTTTCTGTGAAAGCACTACGCTCCAATATTACCAGCCTATAAAAAGCTAGAGGCCTGGTATAATGCTGTTAGAATGCAAAGGTTTCTTCTAAATGAACTATTGTAGTCTTGGAACACTTTGCTTATTACTCAGTACATGAATGAATTCTAAGTTTTAACAGTTTCAAAGCAGACATGATAAGACTTCTGTGGTACTCATTTTATACCTGTAATTCATGTTACAGCATACATCTAAACGGTGTGGACCACATCTACCTAGTTGTAATGTGTTCTTTTACCCTCCAATGTGAAGGAAGGATGACAGAAAGTAATCTTCAAAGCAGCCTAGATATAGAATTCAATAAGAATGTCTGCAGTATTCTCACTTGGGTTTTATTAGAGCTTAATGGTAATTAAGAAACCTTAAGTGTGTGAAATTAAAAAACAAAAAACTCCCACAAAATCCACCTTTATTGTACGACCAAATATGTTTCAAAGGATCTCATATTGCTCTGTGTGCGTTTCTTAAAGAGTAAAAACTGGAAGAAAGGAAATCCGTTCATGCTTTTAACGCCTTTATACAAATGAAGAAAGCATTGCAGGTACTAGAGGAAATGATCTAGTCTTCATTTTTTTTTTCCATATAGCTTGAATGGTTGAATTACAAGCATGGAATTAATAGTCATTTTTCTAAAACACTTATGGCACACAAGGACAGAAATTAAATAATTTACAGATGTTGAGGAGTCATTTTCTTATAGCATCCCATAACTGCCATGATAACCTGAAGGTTATACATGATTAGCAGCACATAAAAGCTACGTTCTGTATAATTCAGATGATAAATATTTGATATGTACTTTAAGTATTGTTTCTTAATTCAGACATGCTATTTTAACATTCAGGATTAGTAAGATTGAAAGCACTGTAACATATGGTTTCACTATTGGGAATATTTATTATGGGCAGAATTCACCATTATTTAGAAGACAAGATCTGCAGTTTTGCCTGACACTGTGTTTAAGGGTTCAAATACCTTTTGCTAAACTGAAGCAAGTTCACAAAGTGAACTCCTGTTCATAAACATTAAAGGACAATTTTGAAGAGGTTGGTGCAGTGGAGTTATGTTGCAGAGCTGTTAAATCATTCATTTGCAGCATCCATATGACTCATTCCTCTGTCCCCTCTTCTGTTCTTCCAATGGTGCGCTGCTGTGGGATGCAAGTCTACAAGTCCATGCTCTGGATTTTAGCCTGATTTGTGAATCATGGGGCGGAGACGGAGAACAAACCACGATGCTTGTAATTCCAAGACCCGTTCAGTGGTGCCTGATGCTAAGGCCCTACCCCACCACATAAGCTGCTGCATTATCTTGCATATGTTCTGCATCACAGAGTGTAGTATGCTAGGTGTATAATCCTCTAAGGTGATTTAACATGTGGAATCTCACATCTGGGGGCAGGTAATTGGGGAGGGGGCTTAGCATGAGTAACTTCGTTTGCCAAGGCATAACAAGATGGACAATGAGTACTCTCAACGTAAGAGAATAGGTTTGAATATCTAAATAATTGTATGATCATAACTGAGCAGAGGATAACTAGGGGAAAATGAAAGTGCAAGGTTTTTTCTACAGAAAACTTGGGTAGGCTGGATTTATTATATGTAAACCGAGGTTTCTGAAGCTGTGTATCTCTAAAAGAAAGGGTATGTTTCTTTGTGACCTTTGGCCTCGCAAAGACTGTGAATATCAAGAAAAAGGTAGTTTAATTGTTTGGCAAAACCAGACTGTTTTTTTAAGTTATTTTTATTTAGTTATCTTGTCATGACACATAGCATCATTGTATTTCGCTCTGCTGTCTTCTTGCTATGTCCTATCTGGCACAAACTGCAAGTTTTCATTTAGTTTATATAGCAACTGATCCGTGATAGTAGTTTGTTATGCTGTTATAATAAATAACATTGACCTTGGCTGCTGGCTTTCCTCTGTGTACCTCTAGCATGAACCAGTCATCAAAGATTGAACTTGTACTGTTGACTGTAAAAATGAACTTGGCTTTCTTCTTATTGCAGCACTCGCTTCAGGGATAGAGACATTTATATGTATTCACTCATGTGAACCCATATAGACGCTTAAAGGGAATTTTAATTACAAATAGCCAGAAAGAGTAAGCCTAACTTCAAAATCTTCAAGATCTTAACTAACTTGAGGATGTTTGGTGATGGAGGAAGATTTTACAGTTCTTGTCTTTTAGGAAGAAGGAGGAATTAAACAGAATTATTTTACAGCTGTTTTACGTAATTTATTTTGTATAACATTTAAGAAAGGGTAGCCATTTCTGTCTTTTTTTTTTTTCCTTCCATACAGTGGAGCTTTTGCTTAATAGACTTGATACACAGTAGGATTTGTTTGTCTATGCTGACTTTAAAAGGTTGGGGTTTTTTTGTTTGCTTGTTTTCTAGAAATACTGAACATCAAATAAAATTTAGATTAGTAAATTTAATGAGAAGTATGTGACCTTTTCTACTTGTAATGGGAAAATGAATGTATTACACAATTAAAGAAGTCATATGCAAGTGGCTGTGATAAAAGACTTTGGCTAAGAATATGAAGGGTGTTGACTGCTAAGGAGAGACTGGTGTGGAAAATTTGATCTAAATTGTTCTATGAACAAAATCCAACAATGAAACATTTCTTTATTCTTTCTGTAGTGGCAATGTAGGCTATTCTGAGTCCCCACATAACTGATGTTTACCAGTGGCTGTTGTGGTGTGTTGAGCTCAAAAATGGGAGAACTTGCCAGTTGTATCCTAGTTCTGTAAATGATGTCCTTGTTATTAGTGTTTGGCAAAACTTGCCCATTGAACACTCATTTGAAATCATGATATAGACAATTTCAGTATTAGCTACTTAAATTGTTCCATAGCTGATAGAGAGCTGAACTGAAAAAGTGGTGATTCTGTGTAGTCTAATTACACTGTAGCTTTTTAATACTGAGCATGACATTTCCTAAACAGGGACTGAGGGAGAACAAGAACATAACTGTGCAGATATTAACAGGAAGCACCACCCAAAAAAGAAGTGAAAGAAAGTTCAAAGATGTCTGCTAGAGAGGTTGTACATGTGAGTGTGGAGCAGATAGTGTAGCTTACCAGAGGTGAACAGTAAAAGATGACTGAATGGAAGATGGTGGATTGGAAGAGAGATATCAGAAAGGGTCCTTAGAGTGGAGAAAGTAGTTTATTTAATGTGATGAGGACAGTGCAAGGAGGGATACATACAGAGTAAGTAATGTAGCCAAAATATCATCTAGGAAAAAGCTGCTGAAAAAAATAAAAAATCAATATTGTCAATAAGCAAAAGCTTGGCAAGATTGCATCGGCTGTAGAAAGGAAGACTAGGGTAACTGGATCGAGACGAGAACCTGAACAAAATCTTTGTTCAGTCTAAATATACAGAAAAACCTTTGAGGTCTTTGACAGAATGGTGGCCCAGAGAGAGGCCTAGATAACTGAGTTAGTTATTTTTGCTTGTATGACCAACAGATCAAAGATGACATCTGTACAAATGTGAATTTGTTATTACTGTTCTTACTTTAGGTAAAGACGACGAATTTCCAAAGAAGCCACTGGGGCAAATTCCATCAGGACCACAGTCTGGTATGCATAATTCCACTCCAATGCTTAATGGACAGAACAGCACTGGTACACAAACAACAAGGACAGAGAGGAGACCATCCCCTGGAGAGGAATCAGAAGATTTACCTAATAATCGAAAAAGAATTAATTCGCTGGAGAAACAACCTTCCTTAAAACAGCAGAAGTCTCGACCGATAGACAGACAGAATAGTCAGTCTAAGAATGAGATAGATACCAGAAGAAAGCCTCAGCCAACAGGGCCAGACAACTCAAGACAGTATGATAATGCAGCTGCTAACCAAAATTCTAATGCAATTTCAAATACAAGAAGGGAATTTGTACCTAAGTGGAATAAACCATCTGATATCAAAATAATTGAAAAGACTATGAAACTTACTGCAGAGGTGAAAGGAAGGCCAATAAACCATTCAGTTTCGGGCTCACCACCAAGTCCTGCAGAAACACAGCCTTTGAATGTAAAGCAGAAGAAGAGGGTTTTGGATGCTGATGAAGGTAAGCGTGGGTCTAATGCATCACAGTATGACAATGTTCCAGAAGCTGATAATGAGAATGAGAATCTTGTTGAAGAGATGCTTGAGAGAGCTCATCCACAGAGTCCTAGGCATGTCGCATATTCTAATAGTCCAAGAAAGCAAACTGAAAAAATACCTGCTCCGTTAAAAATGTCCAACAATTACACCTTCACTTCACAACCCAGATCTCCAAAATATTCATTGCCATCTGATGGACCACCCCATGGACTGAATGTAAAACAGCCGCTGCCATCTTACAGTAATCCACCTACTTATCATGGAAATTCTCCAAAGCGTGTCTCCAGTATAGGCAATACAAGTTCTATACCTCTGCATTATCATGGGAATCGAACCAGCCCTGCTGGTAGACCATATGGTTCTTTTATTTCAGCAGATTATTCTCCGGATAAATTACAACTGAATTCCTATCCTGCCACTCGCCAAAATCCTCTTTCACCATCCCCTGCTCGGATAGAAGTAGCCCCTGTTGATGCTTATACCAGCAACTTGAGGTCCCATGCAGGTGTCAAATTCATAATCCCTCCAGTTGATTATTTACCAGAAGATGGAAAGTGGCCAGATGCTGCATGTATGTATAGACATGAACCGTACAGGCAGCCCTGGAGCCAAGACATTAACAAAGGCCATATGGATAATTTCCAGAAATACCAGCATTTTCAGTCAACACCTTTTCAAGACCATGGTCTTCCTGCTGTTTCTGTGGATAGTCCACTAAGATACAGGACTTCACCAAACTTTGAAGAGCATGGTTCACCACAATACCAATTCTCAAGTCCATCAGCTCAAGCCCAACACTACCGAAATCGAAATGATGGATTGTCTGTGCATGAATCCGTGCTTCTCTGAGAATCTGTCTGTACTTACTAAAATGGCAAGAACCAAACCCAGTTATACATTACTGTGTTAATAGTAGTCCACCTCATTTCTTCTATGAAAAGTGGACAGTTCACATTACTCTCTCAAAAATAACACTATTTCAAAGATGTTTCAGACTTTCACTGAAGGCTAGTTGAGTTCTTAGACTTGCATTGAAGCTATTGAAAGTGATCTTATGCACGTAGACATAGCAATAGCAATAAGATCATATACACAGTATGGCTAATACAGTCATTTTCCCTCAAATTTAAATAACTTGTGTAATGATCTTTCTACCTAAAACCTAATATGTTTGCAGGTTTTATTTTGACTGACGTTAATGCACTGTATAGATGTGCGTGTGTGCGAGTGTGCACTTGCATACACAAATGCATATGGAAAAGAGCTAAAGAGTTTAAATGTAAATGCATTTAACTTTGGGCAAAGCTTGTGAAGTACTTTTATTTCATATTAATTTTTCTTTATAATTTATTTGAGAAGCCGTTCAATTTGAATGGGAATTTCTGTCGTTTTTATACAGCTGCCTCAGTATCCCAGTATCTGTTCTGGGCAGGAGAGATACTTTGGGATTATTAATTTAAATTTATGTGAGAGTTAATTTGCTCTCGTTTGACTACTGTTTGTCATTTTCCTTAGCAAGAAGAAGCAGGCAGGCAAAAGCAGAAAGCCAAAAATGTCTTTAAAATCTGGCTAAGAAATGGTGCTTAAAATTCAGGGCAGTCTCTAGTTTCTTAGGTGAATTGAAAGTGGAGAATTTTTACCTTTGCACCCAAATCTACCTTCAGAATGTCATTCTATCTGCAAAATATTGGAGCACAGCGAGAGTAATGCCTAGGTCTAGAAATGGTGCTGCACCCTTCACTTTTTTGCCACGCTATGCTGTCAAACTAAACAAATTGGTTGCAAGGCCAAATCTCACAGGTATCAGAGAATTACCAGCTCCTTGACACTCTTGAGAAGTACATGCAGGAGTCTGAGACTTGGTTGTGACTTGATATTCCGTGAGCTGTGTGCATATGCAGTGTCCCTTCTCTTAAGCTTTGTCATGTCAATTCCATTTTGTTTTGCCCTTTTTTTTCCCAAAGAGCCAGGAGGTTCATGCCTGTGATTGGGCATGTGCTGCTGTGCTTTCAGGCTGCTGAGAGACTGGTTTTTTTGTTTATTTGTTTGTTTGTTTTGTTTGTTTGTTTTTTACACTAAAATCATCCTGACTGTTAATAGGAAGCTTAGACTCCTGGTAATGTAAGTATTTTTAATTACTGTTAGCAGCCTTTTTTACTTTGTGTTTTCTTTTCCTTTCATTGACTGTGAAACGGGGGTGAAAAAAATGCAGGTTAAAGTGGCACATGTAGGATGCAGTCTCATGAGCTGCCGGGTACCACGTAGGAAGTGCTGGATGCACTGACCTCTCATTGAAACCAATGGGAGTTGAGGCGGATAAGGATCTTGCCAGAAGAGGTCCTTGGAGTGCTTAACTGAGAGATTTTCTAATACTTAAGTACCTAGCATTGGTATCAGCATCAGTTCTAGGTGGTTTTGAAGATTGTCCTATTATCTTTTGTTTTGTAAGATTTGTTAACTGAAAAAATAAAAATGTGTTGGGTTTTTTTTTTTCCCTTTAAAGAATGAGCTTTAGTGCCTATTATTGCTGCAGGTTGGCTCTAAGTTTTAAGGTACAGAAGTAAAACAATTTTTACAAATGGAAGTAACATTTACTTAGTATATTTCAAAAATTTTTTTGTGTATATGATGTGTCTGATGTAATTTTTAATGAACTGGGCAATTTTATATTTTAAGAATTGCAAACTGCAGCGAAGTAACAGTAGCAAAGCACTACACTGAAACTCTAAAATTGTGAAGATAAATATGACTTGGGCTTACCTTAGTTCTGATTGCTTACAGCAGCTTAGAAATGTATGTATATAATATTGTGGCTAAGTGTAATAATCTCAGTGTTTAACGATGGTTCTGTAATTCATAACAAAGCTGTGCAATTTATTTGTGCAAGCAACACAAAGCTCCAAAATATGTATCAGCATTAGTAAATACTGTAGATTTTTATATATAAAAATATATACACATTATTTTCTTATGTCATCTGCAACAGTTTTATAACTGTGTATCCTATTTTGATGTGACTATTTTTAATGTTAAAATAATAATAATTAAGCTTCTGTTGTTTTGTCTTTATTTTTTTCATTGTCTGATTAGCTCAAAACTGCACTTTTGCTCTTCTCAGCACAAATGATTGCTTTTCAAAAATGAATTGTGTGTATATATATTTGATGCATGTCCTATTTAATTTGTTTATATATGTTTATTTTTAGACTAAGCAATATGGATGCAATCTATACAGTGCTTTTGCATTATTACAGAAGTACAAGATTATTGATTATAGTTTACTACACTGCTAAACCTTAACCTGTCATTTGTGAAAGCTAGGAGTATAAACTGTGATCACAATTTTCTGGTTTTGTTCTAATAATCTCACCCAATACCGATTCAAAAGAAGAGAATTATTGGTATGAGAAACTTGCAATGTTGCATTGATCAAAGTGCAGAATAATAGTCTGACTGTGGCTGCTGTTTGTCACATGTTTAGAGAACTGTATAGAGCTTTAAAAAAAAAAAAAAAAAAACCCCGTCACATGTCTGTAGGGCGAAGAACGCTTTTGTTTTCATTTCACTGGACAAACCAAACTAAAGGTACTGCCAGATTCAAATCCGTCATTCACGCCAGTAACAAGCACCCTTGATGCGGAGTGAAGCGAGACACAGCTGTGCCAGTGTCTTGCTGGTGGAGGGAATCATCTCAGCGTAATGGATTAGATATCCTTATAAGAGCTTTTCTGTCACTGCTTGCTTTGATCTGAAAACAGTCAAACGGTAAGTATGAACATAAAATACTTGAGACCTTTTTTTTCCCATGGTTTCATCCTAATAATTTTCTAAAATTCACCTGCCATGAGCTGTATAAACTGTAGGTTTCCTGTCTGAGTTAGCTGTCATGGCTCTCCTTACAGTTAGTGAGACACTGGATTAAATCTGAAGACTTCAGTGCTTGACTCCACAGCAGAAGGCTGAAATCGTTCAAATTGTTGAGGCCATGGGAAAAGATAGGAAAGACCACAGTATCACTGATACTCCTAACCGTTTCCATGAATGGGATTTGATTATGTGATCAAACTGCTTCTCTCTCTCTAATCAAAGCACGTACACTACAAGCGGAGACAGAAGCCTTCCTCCTCCTGCTGTGACCCAGGGGAAGATTCTTTTCTGACGTCAGATTAGGTGATGAATTTGAATCTAAGCATCATCATCACTCGGGCGTCTAAGGAAGGGCATATGGCTTCAGGAAAATGATCTTAATCTTTTCCGAGATCCAGCTGTGGCCTGTCTGTAAGGCTGTAGGGAAGGTGACACAGAGGAAAGAGAAAACCCCTTTAGCCAGAAGTCTATTAAGGAGTGTATTCCCTCCTAATCCCTGCTGATGACTACCGAAAGCCTCAAAGCATGGTATTCTTTGCAATTGTTTGAGAATGATCAGATCAATGCAAGCAATTCCTTTTTTTTTTTTTTTTTTTTCCCCCCAGGTCCGTAAAGGAAGGTTTTTCGCACATGTAAATGTTGGTTACCTCCATAACACCTGACAGCAGGATTAATCCCTAACTGTAAAGCAACTCCTATATCCTCAGTACGAGTTAAAGTTTCAATATGAATACTAAGGAATTTTAGAAATCTCAGAGGTTGCAGAAAAGAACTATCTTAGTGAACGATACACCTTTGTAATAAACCACTCATTTCAAAAATTAGATGCAAAGAGTAAACAACATTGAAATGTCAAAAGACAGAACAGCCTTGCAGTGTGGAGAAGCAAATCCAAAGATTCCCTGAGGTACATACACATTTTCCAAGGAGATTTCTCTCAAGAATCCTATCCTGAATTTCACATCATACTCTATATGACTTTGAAATGGACTTGCAAATCAGACTTTTTTTTTTAATCTCCCCCTTGGGTGGCATTACATCGCGTGTACAAAGAGGAATACTATTTAAAATATGCCATCATACGCCCACCGTTTCATCTCCAGCAGAGTACATTCTGCTTTCAGTACTTCAGTGAGAGGAAAATATAATCTTTTTTTGTAGCCCTTGAAATACTGCATTTTTGCAAAGCTCTGTAAATGTAGCGTAGTTACAGTTCAGTTACTCGACCAAGTGCAGTTAGGCTTCTGTTTAGATGACATGAAGTTACTGCATAGTTTGCTGCAGATTTTTTTTTTTCTTTTGGTGATATTAAGACAATCCAAATGCTCTTAATGGCATAGTTGCAATGAGGAGATGGCTAGGCCTGCGATTAAAGTTGGGGATATAATTGTGGTCGTTTGAGTAGCCTTTAAACTGTTGCCAAATCTGGTGAGCTAGGGAAAGGTGACACCATTTTCTGCCTTCTTTGTGCCAAGAGGACACAGAGGTCCCTCTCCAGAGTGATGTGATTCTCTCAGCTAACACCAACTGCCTGGCTTAGTGCTTATGGAGTTAATATGTTAGTAGAAAATCACTGGTGCTTTTAGAAGATCTGGAAACATGCATTCTGAATAATCTGAAAGTGAACATAACTTGTTCTGGCTTTTTTTTCTTTTTTTTTTGGGTGGGGAGTATGTTTATTTTACTGAAGCTTTTATTGTCAGTCTTGTCAAGGTGAGCTGTGCTTGATTCTTCTGTCTCTTTCCTTACTCTGATAATGTGCCAACTCCTGTTTGTCAGGTTTTGTGGTGCCTTTTTGCTGCTGCTGTTCATTGGGAACTAAATAAAGCAGTTAATAACAGAGGTTGCTGTTTGCCTCTTCAGCTTTCTCTCTCTGTCTAGACAACGTGCAAATTAAAAAAAAAAAAAAATCATTTATGTTCTCAATATTATAGTTGGTCAGAAATTCTCCAGGAAGGTTTTTCTGACAGAAAGCAATTTAGCAATTGGTGAAGGACACTGTAGTGTAGAGGCACTTGTACAGTCTCTGCAATCCAAAGTCATAGGTTGCTTCTGTTCAGCATCAGGCAACAAAAGCTATATTACATGCAGGACCAATCAAGCATTTTTGCAAACTGCTGTATCGTGCCACAAAAACACGCCAGCTCAGGCTGGCAGTAGGTCAGATGTAGCTACAACATGCTTAATTTGGTTAGGTAAATACCTCCTTGTTTCCTGATAATACGTTGCTTTTGTCAGACTTGTCTACTTGAAGTGAGTCAGAGAACTGAAGCTGGTGCTGTGAACCAGGAAGCACATGCTTCTGTCCTTACTTAGGAAGACTGGAAGTGAAACTTCCCCATTCAAACCATCCAAACTTTGAGCATTGCATTTTCCAATTCAACAATATCTTCTGGAATCATCTGCAGCATTGTCCCTTAGGAAAAAAAAAAAGATTTGTTATTTTTGATAACAGAGAAAAGAGCTCTGTTAGGTGATTTAGTCCAATCTGTGCCTTCTTTTTAAGCTTACCTGTTCCCTGACATTTTCCCTAAAGATAAATTGGTTGACAGGATGGTCTGTGTGTCCCTGAGAGCGACACCAAAGTTAATAAGCGATCTGCAGTACTACCATCAGGTAGGTCGTATGGCATTTCTAGGCAAGTTGGCACCCAGCTATGAAAATGGGTTTTGCCATACGGGTAAGTGGAAAGCTTTACTGGCTGAAGAGTGTACTTGAATCCAGCAGTAATGTGTGTTTTTTATATTAAAAAATCACAAAGCTTCAAAGCAAAAGGGCTGGAATTTCAAAGGTGGTGCTACTTAGCTGCCTTCATGTTTGGGAATGGAATTGGAGTTCTGTAGAAAGCCAATTCGTAGAATCACAGAATGGACAGGGTTGGAAGGGACCTCTGAAGATCATCTAGTCCAACCCCCGTGCCAAGCCGATCACCTTGAGCACGTTGCGCAGGATGGCATCCAGGCGGGCTTTGAATATCTCCGGAGAAGGAGACTCCACAACCTCTCTGGGCAACCTCTTCCAGTGCTCTGTCACCCTCACAGTAAAGAAGTGCCCCCTCATGTTGGGCCGGAACCTCCTGTGTTTCAGTTTGTGCCCATTGCCTCTCGTCCTGTTGCTGGGCACAACTGAGAAGAGACCG
>VXAL01008757.1:36922-63147 GCA_013399475.1 Chauna torquata
TACTCCAGGTGTGGCCTCACCAGGGCTGGACAGAGGGGGAGGATCACCTGCCTTGACCTGCTGGCTACACTCTTCCGAATGCACCCCAGGATCCCATTGGCCTTCTTGGCCACAAGGGCACGTTGCTGACTCATGGTCAGCCTGCTGTCCACCAGCACTCCCAGGTCCCTCTCTGCAGAGCTGCACTCCAGCAGGTCGCCCTCCAGCCTGTACTGGTGCTTGGGGTTATTCCTCCCTAGGTGCAGGACCCTGCACTTGCCCTTGTTGAACTTCATGAGGTTCCTCTCGGCCCAACCCTCCAGCCTGTCGAGGTCCCTCTGAATGGCAGCACAGCCCTCTGGGGTATCAGCCACTCCTCCGAGCTTTAATTCCTGATAACCCCTGGGCTTTCTTCCTCTGAAAGTCGAGGAATACCCAGGCTGAAGTGCGTCATGGAGAAGCCATACTCTCAGAAGACGAGGAGTAGGTCCATTCTGCAAGTCAACAGTTCTTAAATTACTGGACATATGCTCAGTGAAAGGAACCTAGAACAAACTAGATACCATTTTCTAAAAGTGGTTTTAAGAGTCCTGTTGTTCTCAGTCTTCCTTAGAGGCAACACACTGGTCAACTTCCAAAGAAAGTGACTGTGTTAGAAGATCTTTATTTGACGTCAACTAATACTCTGGCCATCAGACATCCCTTGTTTGTTCAAGCTTTGTGTCTGTAACTCCTGATACCCTGCACAGCTCTGTCCCCTCTTGTTCCTCAGGTTTTATTGTGTCAGATTGTTTCCTTCGCAGTTACTTCAGTTCCAGTAGAGATGTCCACCTGTTTGCTGCTCCAGTGAATGAGTTTTCTTTCCAGTTCTTATGTCACCTTGTCATAGGCTGCCTGCTCTGTATTGATTCATTGCATTCTCCAGTCCATCTCAAAGTGTTCTCAAGTTGCAATGCTGTCACTTTGCTTCAAAGAAATCACTAAAAAAAAAAAAAGTATTTTGAGACTATAAAACAGAAAATTGGTGCATATGAGTATAAAAGCCAACTGTAAATGCTTTTAAAAGGCCTATCTGGTGGTTTTGCTGTGCTTTGCAGTTTGCAGCACCTACTTCATGAAAAGTGGTACCTACCTAATCTGAAGGACTGGGATGCTAAGTGGCTTGCTGAGTTTTTTGCTAGGCAAAACCTTGTGTGAATGGGAAGCTATGCCCCCGATTTGAGAGCTCTGTGCTGGCCAGCACATAGGAACAAGCGAACCTTTATTGGTTGGCTGGGCTTGGTGCTTTTCGTAAATATTTAACCGTACACAGCTACTGAAGAAAGAAAAAACTCTCAGTCACAGAATTAGTACGCTCTGTACAGAACTATAGAAAGTCATTTGTAGCTGCTGGAGTTCACCCATTGTTCAAAGCTATACCTCAACCTTTTTGATGCTGTAAATCATAATTTTGCTATGTAGCATGTAAAGATGTAGCATTAACCTCAGGTGTTCTCTTTCCAGTACAGATATGCAGCTAGGTTGGCAGCATACGTTCTGCCTCCAGCAGTTGTTTTACTGATGTGCTCAGTTTCTGTTGAGCACGCCTAGTCTCACAGTGAATGAAACGAGCCCCTTGTCTCCTGTAAGTATTCATGACTCCTCCTAGGTGATGTTTGTGGGGTTTTGTTTGTTTTGTGACAATGCTCAAGGAAGTATTCAATTTTCACAACTGCCTCCTCTCCCAATTCTCCATGCTCTGTCCAAATTATACTGAACACTAATGAAGAGGGGAAGAGCGTAAATTCTCTTTGGCTTAAACATCTGCAGTCAGCATGCTCGAGGTTGTGCAGTCTGTCTGCTCCCTGCAGAGAAAAGTTCCGACGGCGTAACTTTGAGCATGGAAGAACATGGAAGAAAATAGTTTTGCTCTTTAAATGCCATTATAAAAAAAAAAAAAAAAGGCACAATTTCAGTGAATGGGTGTGGTGTCACAGTGTGCACACATTTATCATTGTAAATGTTATGCTTTGAAATGCTTTCAAAACTCTTGAGTTTGGGCACATAAGCAGATCACTTTTATTGCAACCCTCTTGTTATACTCAATAGGATTGGTCAGGTGGTATTTTTCCCTCTTCATTTAAGTGGTTCCTTACAGAGGCCTTCAAGTTCTAAAATAACATTTCATGCCACCCTGATAATTACTGCATTATTAATTCTAAAGGTAGACTCCTTGTCTACCTCCCCTTTTAGAAGTGAATCATGTTCTGGTATTTAGAATGACCCTAAGCAGAGACCTCAGATTTCCTTTCCAGCTGGACTAATGGAGCTTGTAGGAGGGAAGCCAAACTTCCACGACTTCTAATTATCATCAGATTGGATTAATAAAAGAAAATTACGTAACTACCAATCCAAAGATGGAGAGTTAGCTGTATCTTTGAACACACTTTCATATCAGCTACTAACAAAGTAGTTAAACTTCTTTTTTCTTTTAATTTCCTTTGCTAGATAGTCATCTGAGTACCTTCTGCAGAAGGATTTGTCCTTGCGTGCACCATTTGCTGTAGGGTTCAGCAAATCTTAGCTGAGAAGTTGGCCACCTCAGTAGATGTCTCCAGAGGTAAACTTGAGAGTATGTTTCCATCTACAAGCCTGAGCCACGAGCTGTGGAGGTCATTGGGTGACTATAAGTAATTTTTAAAGGGTTTTATATTCAGAGTAAGGAAGCTGAACTGCCTGAACTCCTGTCTTGCAATTCTTTTCTCCCTCTCTTTAAGCAATGCGGTAGCAGTCAATTGTCATGGGGTTGGAATTGTTTCTAGCCATAAAGCAAACACTCAACATCTATGCAGCACTGAAGGAGCACTCTCCATGACGGTACTCCTGTGAGGAAGTTGGGTCTAATTATTTCAAATGACTGAAGCGGGTCAAAGAGCTCATGTCCAACTTTTCAAGTGACTTAGCACCTGCTATTCTTCATAGAATTTGAGGAGCCAAGGTCCAAATTACTTACGAAGGCAAGGAAGAAATCCTATCTTTATACCGTTGGCATTTAACAGATGCTCAGTTTTACCATTAGCCCATAGATGAGTCACTTTACAAAACCTTCCCAGCCTGCATCTTCTGTCCTATGCTTATTTTCTGGTGCTGCTTATATCAAAACCCTGCTATCTTTTTATTTATAGCTCTATGTATTAATGGCTATAACTCTTAGGGAGAAGTTCCCTCTTTTATTTTTTCCCAGCAAAGGCAAAAAAGCGTAAATGCTTCTCAGCTTAGCAGGACTCTTGAAGTATGTCTCTCTTGTTTTGCAACATTTAATTCCAAGGGTATCTTCGTAGCTGCACTTCATTCTGCTGAACAGAATTTCTCAAATATTTTTTATCTGATTGTTTTGTGATAAGTCTAATCTGACCTTTTGGACTTGTTTTTGGCCTGCAGCATTGTTTTTTGGTCTCTAACCACTTTGTTTCTCCACCAACTAGGAACTGAATTAGACTTGCAGGCAGCTGTTGGTGCTTTGAGGTGGATATACCTGAACCTCTCACGACAGTGAGCTTGCATAAAAAGATGAGAACGGCTGTTCGAATTCAAAAGCTTTACTAGAATGTCAGCCAGAATATGTAATTATTTTAATTAGAATTCAAAGTGACTAAGAAAATTCTCAAACATTTATGCACTCTCTACCCTTGCCCATTATGTCTCTTCCTGTGCAGGTCTTTTCCACCAGGACTTAAGTCAACGCCGTGGTTTCTCTGGCTCGTTGCAAGCTCTGAGCAGCCCACTCTCTTCCGCAGAGAGTTGCCGCTGTTGGATGTCTGCTGCCTGCCTCTATCAACATTTTTTTAGTCTCTCTGCACCCCTTGCTGAGCTTTTCCTTCTGCTGCCTGCCCTGATCACTCCCTTCTTAAACACGCAAGTGAGAAACCTTCAGTCGCAGATGCAGAGCCAAGGATGGTACCATTTTGGATGGCTCTTCTTGCTTGATGTCTGCCCAAGCTTTCCTACTTCTTAGCTTGTGCTTGACTGGGGCTGGGGGTACCTTTCTGTCCTGGGAAAAAAAGCTTTCTACGGCAGATCTTCAGTCCTCCAGGACTACATATAGAGTGCGTGAACCCACTGAACTCAACAGAACAGGAATAGTTATCAGTAAGAGTCAAGCCAAAGCTCTACAATGTATGAGAGAATTTTTCATAAGCAAGGCGAAAAATCCATCACTTTGCATGTTTAGTGCTTGAGATTAAAACCTTCGGAGAGGTCTTCATACCTGTTAGTAATGCTTTTCATGCAGGGTTGGCACTGCACGAACGACTCTTCTCACGTCTGGTTTCCATTTTTCTTTAAAATTACATTTCTTTAATCTTTAATTCAGATTTACTTTTGGTTTTGGTTTTTTTTTGGGGGGGGGGAGGAGGTTTTATTTATTTTGCATACACATCTGGGATGTTGCTTTTATGTCTGTTCAGAAGCACTGAACTAAGTGTTGGTTCTCTGAGTTTTTGCACCTGATACCAAATATTTTTGTCTCCAAGTTAGATGAACTTGTTGCTCTGCTTGTCACTTATTAATTCACCCTGAAAAACATTTTTTAGGAGTTTTCTTTTGTAAAGATGTTGTCTAAAAAGCATGTATTTGAAATGAGATTGCTATTGTAACCACTCCAAGAGGCTCAAAAACCTCATAGCCTTGACATCTGAAGTCTTCCAGAAGAAGCTAAGTGGGCTCTGTTTGAAGTGGCAGTACAATGCAAAGATGCAGCAGAAGGAAAATGAATTGTATTAATTCTAACAAACTTCAAGAAACTTATTATATCTCTGAAAGTTCTGTACAGCTTTGGTTCAGAGGTCTCAGATATAAAGGAGCATTGAAATCAAGGACGAAGATGCGAACAAAGACTCGTGGAAGATGGAGGACCCAGACCTATGAAACTGACACTTCTTCATTCAGACTTCTTTCAGAGAAATAACAATAATAACAGTGAAAAAAAAAAAAAAAAAAAAAAGAAAAAAAAAAAAAAAAAAAAAAAGCACTCAGCAGCATCTCTGATCACAAAGGCTGAACAAGTCTCTGGCCTCTGACACTGAAAGGATTTCTTCATTGATAGTTAAACATAGTCATGGGCGGTTGTCAAACAAGGTACAATCTGTGACTTTGGTAGTCAACTGAGGCCATAACTTGCCACTATACAGGCAGGATCCAGCTTCCAGCTGTGTGTACCTGTTATATATGCATACATAGAAATTACTGGCCTCCCTTGAATATCAGGTTTTTCTCAACAGTATTTGATATGACTTTTATGGGTAATGAAAACTTTCAAGAAAAGATCTATTATTTGGCTGTAAAAATGGGAACAAATCAAGGGAACTTAGACATCTTCCAGTTGTCTGCTTTTAATTGACTCATCTTAAAACTCACAGCTAGAGCTTTTAAATATTGTCTAAGAGACTATAATTCCAGAGTAGGGAATGGATTTACAAATGCACCAACTTCCAAAGAGCCACTCCTTGCATGCAGGTAAGCATACAGTGGCTTATTCCTTCTTTAAAACAGAAGAACAGAAAAGTGGTGTCTTTTTGCTGTGAGATTTAACAATGAGTTTATCGTTCCTAGTTCTAAGGTTTGCGAAGTAGAGGATGTTTTAGAAGAGAGTGAACTGTTAGTATGCATTGGGAGCACCCATGCAGAGCTCCTCAGGAGCAGCTCTATGTAGATGCTCACCTGGGCATGCTCCAAGGCTGCTTGCCATGTAGACGAGTCTTCCTCGTCCTTGACTTTGTTGAAGGTACAGGCCATTTGCTGTACTATAGAAGCAAGCTATGCTTTTCAGAAATACTCACCAGCCCAACAGTCATTAACTCTGTGCTACATATCACAGGTCTTCAGTATTTTATTTTTAATCTCTAACCCAAATCCTTCATCTCAAAAAGTATGTTAATATCATAGGATGATAGAATGGTATGAGTTGGAAGGGACCCTTAGTGACCCACCTAGTCCACCCCCTCTGCCATGGGCAGGGACATCCTTCACCAGATCTGGTTGCTCAAGTCCCCATCCAATCTGATTTTGAACACTTCCAGGGATGGGGCATCCACAACATCTCAGGGCAACTCTGTCATCTACAGAGATCTTTTATGAACATCCACAACATCGATAAGGTATTAAACAATATTGATCTAAGAGTTAGTCCCTGGAGGAATTTGCTAGAAAAAGCCCAGCTGACTATATCTCCCACTGGTGCTATTAAATATCATTGCCTTTTTATATCACTGTTTACAATTTTAACATTAACATCTAACAATAAAGCTATACCTGACACCTGGGATTTTTTACTTTCTTTATTATGCTTAATACCTGGAGTTTACAATGTTTTAATTGAATTCCTTAGTCCACATTATTACTTGTCTATATTTTAAGCCTGGTTGAAACTCTTTGCCACTTCCACTTTACTTTTTATCATTTCTCTTTATTGAAGTATTTGTTGCTTTTAACGGGATGGCTTTTTGCAGAGCATAACTTTTTACATATCTGCTGTGGTTTTGCTTTTTTTTTTTTTCTGTCTGCTGGAAGACTTTGAAAAATTTACTGTTTTTGTCATCGTCTCCCACTCTAAATGTAATGTTCCCAGTTAGGTATGCCAACAATTCCATCATGCTCTGAAAAATCTGACCTTAAAGAATTCCCAATACACCTGTCAACAGCAAGCCTAGCCACACAAAGTGAATAGCACTAAGTCACAATCCCTAGAACTGAGGTCAATTCTAATTTCTCGATAAAAAGATTTACTCCTGGGAAGTTAACTTAATCAAACTGTCCCTTGATTTCAGGTCATGAAACTTTCTACCTTTTCTTTGCCCTTCCTTCTACTTTTTTTTCCTTCCTTCCACTTTTCAGGAAACTCTAGATTTTGTTAGGTGGCCACAGGCTACGTCCAGCAGTGCTGGGTCGTGATAGTTTAGCTTTTCTTTCTCTACATTATAGGCCAATTTTTAAAGAATAGTTCACCCTATTCTCTTATGACGTTTGGTTGTGTTACAGATGCCACTCTTTTACAGCTTATATCATTTAGTGTTCCAAAGCCTAGGAGTCTGGGTCTGAATGTCCCAGAGCCATAGGGTGGACACCTGCCCCTAAGGAGCTGAATGAAAACTTGGTAAAAATTTTGAGAGGCAAACAGTACAAAAATATTTCTAACTTACCCAGGATGGTGAACCTGAGTAGAAGATGACTTCTTGCTGGTGGTGTAGTGCTAGGAAGCCTTTTATATGATATTAGAAAAAAATGTATTTCTTTATCAATTAGAGATGCAAATATTTTTTAAAACAGTATGTGGATGTACGGCTCAACATTTATCCAAAACATTTTCCTAATGATTGCTGGACTTATTTACATCCTCCTCCTCCTCTAGAACTGTACAACCACTTGTAGACAATGGCATTAGAAGCAACCACGCGTGAAAACACTGTATGCTGTTGTACTGGGGTGGTGCGCGTCTGCATGTGTGGAGGGAGGAACTCTAACCCTAATCAATATTTCAATGCAAACTCTAGCCATCAGTGTATTGTCCAGCTGTGTCTCTAGACCCTTTGCAGCATTCAGTCCTCGAGGTGAGAACTGACCTTGTTCACCACTGTGCACTGCTCTGGTCACTCATAAACAACACCAATCCGGTGTCTGGATGTAGGCTCTTGTTCTTTCCTCTTTGGCTGGCTCTGGGAACAATCCTCTGCGCTTTTCCACTGAGTGGGTTGTGAGTGCTTGACCTTTCTGCATTGTCACAAAATGCCCTGCATTATATTTCGGTATTTTCCCTTTCTATAAACCCTTTCTGTAAAAAATTTCATTGTGTTTGCTAACCAGAGCTATCTTAGCTTGCCATTTTAATGCATGGACAGAGTTAACAATATTTGTACCAGGAAGCATTTTCTATCCTCCTCATATTGCTGAAGGATTTATTGTCTCTTAAAGCAAATAGTTCACAGGCTTGTATTATGAATGTTTGTTGTTCAGAATTTGTCACCAAGAAAAGGTTAATTCCAGATGTGGCGCTGTAGATTTGCAGTGTTGTGCAAAGCAGAAGTTATTTTTCATAATTATTAATAATGCTTCAGCTACAGCCCAAAGGCAAACTGTATCTGCGCATCACAAAATGACCCTGCGAAGATGAGCAAGATTTGTAATGACTTTGGTCAGGAGCTTCTTAACTGCTTTAAGCCATTTTATAGACCAGCCGAGGGATTTCCGTTTCCATAAACAGACACCACCTTCAGAAAGCATCTGAGCATGAGGCATCTGGAAGAGCTGGGTGTCCCCACCAGTGTGTCCAAAGTTTCCAGCCTTGTTGCCAGTTCAGAAATCAGCACAGACTGGCCGGGAACAGGAAAAACCCCATGTGGTGATGTAGGTCAGCGCTTTGTGTCCTTACACAGAGCATTCATTTCTTTCAACTCACGTCTCTCTCCTGCTAGCAATGAGGGATACATTAGTGTTTTTAAAAGCAACAACAAAAAATGGTTTTGGTCAGAACTTTTTCTGAAATAATTTTGTTGGATACATTTGACTAATGAATTAAAATTTTTCTAGGGCCACAAGAGCAAACACTAACAGCTTTTTTTTTTTAAATGTGTATTTTTTTCTTTCTGTACTTTTGGTTAGAGTTACTGGGAGGTTTTATACGGGGGTAGTGGGGAAGAAAACTCAGAGGATTTTCATTTTTAATCCTGACCTTAGATATTGACAAACTTTAACAAAGACTTCTAAACGGGGATTGCAGAGTTGGAAGAGGATTTGCACACCTGTAGCTGAGCCTTCACCTCTGCTGATGGGAAAAACTGTGGTTTGCACTTATCCCTAAATGAACTCTGGAAGGTAAATATTTCAATGGGGCAGTCCATAAAAGGGATTTTTTTTTGTTTTGTTTTGTTTTGAGAGAGCTAATCTTGACAGTCTTTTGGGAAGATTGGGTGATAATTGAGCTACTGGAAGACTGAACCATTAGGAATCGATAGCAAGTCCTGACCACCACCCTCCTCTCCTGTTCCAGCAGAATGATGGGGACCTCAGGCGCCTAAGGGAGGTCCCCCTTTCCAACTTGGAGAAATAGGAGTATTTGTGGTGTATGTATGCTTACACCTGCAGCAGAGTGTAAGTGGCTCGGTGGAGCTTTGTTATTTACCACAAGCTGCTTGTGCTGCATGCTGCTCAGGGAAAGCATCTTCCCAGCAAGCATAAAAGCACTGTCACTCCCTTCAGGAGCCAGACGAAAGCAAAAGCAGGTAGGACTAGGAACATCTGGCCAATAAATAGAAGGAGGAATCTTGCACTGGACATGACAGACTGCCCGCAAGATGGGGAAGCTGTAATTCCCCTCACCCACTTGTTTTTGTTTTTCAGACCTCTGAGAGGATTTTCCTTTGGACACATTCACCCTAACGTCTCTAAGATGTTTGTTGTCATCTCACAAGTTCCTACATGTTATTCCCTGTAATTCAAGGAAGGCTGCAGCGTGACACCTGGGTGTGTGGGTGTGCAAGGTCGCACCCCTCTGGAGGTGGCCCCCCGGCTGAAGGCAGCTCTGCAGCTCTGGGCTAACAGCTGCTGCCGGTGTGCAGTGCGGTCCTTTACAGCAACCGACCCCGAGCCAGAGCAGTGTTCACCCACAGCTATTTGCCTATTTTTTCACCCTGGATTTTACTCCAGGGACCTTAGTTTCTTCTCTGTACCCTTCTCCTTCTCCAACTTTGCACTGAGCTGGACTCAAAGTGCAGCAGTTTCTATATGAACATTCAATTAGTCCCATATTTACATCTTGCCACTGTGACCTAGTGAGTTATGCGAGGGGCTGGATACCAGAAATCAATTGAGCTCTAATTCCCAACCCTGGCGTTGGCTCTCTGTGCATATTGCTATAGGCAAGTTATTTCAGCACACTCTCTATTCATTTCTTGCCTATAAATCGCACATGCTAACATTAGGTGACGCAGCGATATCACAGATGTAGTGAGATATTTGGGTAGAAATGCAAAGAATTACAGCAGCGTATCCCACTTTAACACCGTGATCTTCAAATAAGATGTTTATTCAAAATGCATCCATAGCAAACATTTACCAAGCTTAAGGGATGTTTCAGGCTTTGTCTCACTTTAATAAAAGATAGAAGGTCTAGGGAAAGCATTTCAAATTATCATATGAAAGACAGTTTAAGATGAAGGGAAGGTTACAAAAAAGTAAAATAAGCAATAATTTTCAGTCCCAAAATGCTAGTGCTAAATTATCACTCACACACAGTCCAGCACGGTGACGATACAGAACTCCAGGGGTCCTTATCTCCCATTGCTCATGCAGAAACTGTTCCATATGTTGCCATGAAGAGCAGACCAAATACAGCCTGAGAGGCTGCGCTCGTTTGCATCAGAGAGAAGGGTGCTATCAAGTTTGGTGTCGGCAGGGCCTTCTGATTTTTGTTAGGTCTCGTTTTCACCTTGAATGAAACGTATTTAAGAATGTGTTTGTAAAGTTAACGTTGTTCTTTAGCTGTGAATTAGTAATACACAAGAAATGTAAGATTGATGGAGGAAAAAGGTAAGCACTGTAAAAGCTTGCAAGCCTTTCAGGTTTCCTTAGAAACACTAGTTAAGTGCGTTGTCTCCTGTTGGTATCTCTTGCTAGCAACCCGGTGCCCATCACACCACACTTACAAGTTGATCACTACATTAAGGGATGAACTTGGAACACCAACTGATTTGTGACAGAAATAATTTGTGACAAATATTGATTCTATTCTAGTTGTGTATTTTTCATTTAAAATACTGGAAATATCTAGTTGGAATCACTGTTTCCTGAATGGTTTAAAATGTCATCTGAGACAAGGTTCTGTTCAGATGTTCTCCGGCATGATATTTTCATGGTGCAACGTTTGTACAGCGTGGGAGAGCTAAAATGTGAGCTTATGAAAGGCAAAGTCTTTAAGCTGCTTAGGCGGCTACATGGAGCATCCTGGAAAAGTACAGGGCAAGGAGGGAAGAATAAATTAGGTGTTTTAAATACCCTAAATTTAAATTAAGGATGGTGGCACTGAAATTTGAAATGGGTAGCCTGATAGCTTTCCACTAATGAAGCATCCTTGATGTGGCTTTGGGGGATCTGAGTTTGTTTTCTGTGTTGCTGAAGCCTCTGTGTCGCGTGGGGCTTGACATAAGTTGATTCATGAGCTGGGCCAGTGGATCCAGGACCCAGGTTTGGGGGAATGCTTTAAGCGTATGCTAAACTTCTGTTATCATCTGTGGAAATCAGGTACTTTTGAGACTTTTCAAGTTGGAGACCTTCTCTGAATTAGGGTTTATGCGAACAGTGGAGGTGCAAGCAAAGTCCACAGAGGAGATGATAAATGCTCTGTCCCCAGTCTGCTGTATCCTCTAACAGCTGGACCACGGGGCCCTTTAATGCCGTCTTGGCTAAATTGCACTGTTTGCTCATCCTTTCCCTCTATCCCGTAGTGGAAATGTCACTTTAACGTTTATGTGAACATAAACTTGTTCGCTGCAAGGTGATTCATGGGGTAGGATATACAATGCTCTCTTTGGTCTCTGAATGTTTCAGCCAACTGATAAATAATCAAGAACCTTGAATGTTCTTCTCTGTCCATCTGTCTCCTCAGAGCGCTTTGTTTGAATAGTGGTAATTTATTGGTGAGTGCATTAAAAGCCAATTGCTGTAATGTCACAAGCATGAATTACCACAGTATGTTCTGTCATTTGGTGGCTTTCTCAATGCCAGGCATCATCCTAATCCCAGTGTGTGTGTGTGTTGTTGTTGTCGTTTTGATCCTCTGCATTTTTTAGCATCCTAATTAAATATTAAGACTGAAAAATAAGTTTTAAACCTCCCAAAGTCCAAGTGCCGTTTCTGATGAGAGCTTTTTGGGCTAGGTGAAGGAGTAGGGGGGAATAGCCCTCTTTTCTTTCCTCAATCTTATAAGCTTAAGTCCGAACTTCTCACCCTTAATCCTTTTGTTATCATTATTTTCAGATTGTCCAGGTGAAAACTAATGCAATGAAAGTCTGTGGAGCCAGGTCCTTGAAGGATAGCTCTGCAAATTGGGATTTTCTCTTGGAAGGTCAGAATCGTAGAGTCTCTGCTTAGGTTGGCCTCCCCTCTGTTCCCCTCCTGGCAATGACTGCATGTCAAATGATTGCACTCTTGAACCGTGAACTTCAAGGCCCATGCTCCCACTGCTGCTTGGCAGGAAGAAGAAATGATTTTCTGTACAGAATTAAGTACCCTTCTCTCTTTCTCTGATTTTAAAAATAATTTTTTTAAAGATTTTTCCACCCCACGTCTTTTGAAGTTAGCACTACTCCCTGCAAGGCTGGCAGTCTCCAAAAAAAAAAAAAAAAAATTAGATCCTTGAAGGCAGGATCTTGACAATCTTGCAAAAGATATAATTTTAATTTCATAGACTGTCTTGGCACACTGGGTGAAAAGAGGCTTTGTCCCTGGGATGAAAAATGGTGGGTTTAAAGCCAAATTCTATCTTGCAGTGATTATGGAACAGGCTAAAGTGCCATGGAAGGCATGCCTAAATTGGCTGTCTTAATCCATAGTCTAATCAACTCTAAAATGCAGGGAAGAGGAGAAATCCTCTGTTTGTATGCATTTCATCTACATGCATGTCCCAACCACTTTGACCTGCATTACATCTTTGCAGGCACAAAGCTGGGACAGAAGGTTTCAGTGGCTGACATCCCTAGTAGCTTCTCCTTCATTCTTCTTGACCTTGGCCCGCTGCCTTTCCTGGCATCTGTGGACGTCCAGCACCTGCTCCTACCTCTCCACACACACACACCCACACACACACACACCCCTTCGTTGCCCACTTCTAATGTGCAGCCTCTCCCTTTCTGCAGGCAGATGTCTTCAGGTTGGACGTCCCATCCTTCCCATGCCGTTCCCCCGCTGTCTCTGCATGGTCTATGCTACCTTACACCTCTGTGCATACACACCTAAGTGGTACTGCTTCCATTGGCAACATTTTAAAAAGCTCTTCAAGAATAAAAGAAAACTCTGTACAAAAGACAAACCTAAGTAGGAAAAAAAATAAATTCCACTCATCCTCCTTGGACACCGGAGCATACGCATACCATTGCACAGTACTTTTAACCTATGCTTAATTTCTGCCATGTCCCATCTGTTTGAGCTGGCCAGCCCTCAGAAGCAGGATGCTGGGACCCTACCATCCCTGTGGGAAGCAGGAAGTTTTGCACGGGGATCTGAGGACACACAGCAAAGTGTGTTGCTGCTGGTTTTCAGCAGAATGATTGGCCACAGCTTTAGAGTTTTGCAAAGCTGACACAGGAGACAAACCCCAGAAGACTGCTGGCTTTGGTGGTGCTGTATTTGTTTACATGAGAAGCATAGAGAGTTGGCTTCTAGGTGGCCAGGAAGAACCCAACACAGGAAATTTCACAGATTAAATCTACAGACCTCTTCTGTCAGAACCCCAGCCCCAAACCCCTGTCTCGCTGGGTTTGCTGTCTATCCCTTTGCCACCCTGACAGAGGGGCTGCTTTAGCTGCCAGACTCAGGTTTGGTCTGCCCATTCCTCCCCGTCCTGCGAAAATTCTCCACAAACCCAGAAAAGCCCTCCATCTGCTGTGCTTTGACCCCCTGAGAAGACCCAAACGTGCCTTGGTTTCAGGGGGTGACGTGTGTGTGTGTGTGTGCTGAGCGCTTGTTTATGTTTAGACTTCAGCAACGAGTGAATGTGGGGTCTGGCATGCTTTATAAATCCATAAATCTATTCTGAGTTAACAAGAGGGCAAGGGGAGTCTTTTCCTGGGGACAGGCTGGCCTGGCATGTCAGGGTAGTAGCCTCTGCTTGCAGGCTGTCGTTCAGCCTGAAGGCATCTCTTTATTGCACAGCTCGCTCTTTGTAGAGTAGGAGATGAAGTGGGAGCACCAGCCAGGCAGCAATACAGCCAGATGTTTTATCTGACGCATGCCAGTGACTTAGATTTAGACCAAATTTTGTTGTCTTTTTTTTTTTTTTTAAGTTTTAATTTTTTTTTTAAGATAAACTCCCACACAGCTCTGCCATTGAGCTCTATAGCAGTAACTACATGGGCACAAAAAATTCTGAGCTTCGCGGTTGAGGCTAGACCAATTTATTGTGGTCCAGTACCTTGATTTAGGAGCTGTTATGCTTAGGCGCAGCTTGTCAAGCAGCGGGTTAGTTTTCCTCATCTGTGTTGCGTACACACAGCTGTGCCAAAGACGAGGATGTGGGTGAGGGAGCAATGTTGCACTGCGATAAAGAGATGCTTTTAATTCGTTTTGTCTGTGACCTAAATTCAGGCCCCGTGGCCGTCATGTCAATCCGACGGTCTTGTCTGCTAGATCACTGATGTAAGTCACAGTGACACGTGTCTGCATTGAACGCCCTTCTCTGTGGCTTCAGAAAGGACATCTCGGGGAGGGAGAGGAACTTACTTGGAGATTTGATGATGCTTATCAGTTCTGTTTTCCAGAGACATGGATTCTGGTTTGTCCTAGCATTGAGAGGGCATGTGACAGTGCACATCACAAAAATATAATGTACTTCTCCTTCCAGGACAGCTTATGTTGCAAGAAATCACACCTCTACTGCTGAGGCAGCAAATGTGAAGAATCGCTATATGACTTACTGAAAATAATGTGAAATGCAGATATGGTTCCTGTAAAAGAAACCAGACAACCTACGTCATTTGTGCCAGGTCAGAGCGTTTATCAGCAGGCTGCACAATTTTGCTTGCTCCCTCCCTCTCGAGCTCTGGATTCCCTCCTGTGCTGAGGCAGTTTTGGGAGGGGAGGTGGTGTCCTATCTCCTGCCCCAGAAGAGGTGTCTGAGCTTCTGGGTCATGAGAGGAAACCTGGGCAACACCTCTGGCCCTCTGCTTCCTGACTAAGAAAAAGCTGAGGCTGCTCAGGGAATTTAAGCACAGAAAGCCCTAATTTGCAGATCCCAACAGGCATGTACATGACATAGATGCTAACCCACACAGCCCTGCTGAGATGACAGCATTTCTGAATGCAGTTGCAAAGCTCCAGACAGCTGGGTAATTACAGTGGCAAAAATTATGTGTTTATCTCCCTTCAGGAGCCTCAGGTGATAAATGTTTTGTGGATTGCACTCCTATACTAGAATACCCAAACTCTGTCCAGGTATCCTGTGGTTCCTCATGCCGCCGGTGGACCCAGACCTGGGACACCGTATGGGCAGGCTTCTTTAGTTTTGAATTAACCTCTCCAAAGTAATCCCAGTTCTCCTGTATCCTTTCACAGGCCGGCCCGAGCTCGGTGTGAGGGAGGCTCTGTACACTGTGACTCAGCAGCATACCCGCCCTCGAGTGCGTGGCTGAACAACTCACGCTGTGTGCTTCAACTCCAGGCTTGCTGCTTCCTAAAGTTAAAAGAAAATAGAAGTCATGCTTCATGGAAAATAAACCTCTATAATTTAGGTCTCCAGCACCACCTGGTCTTCCATCTTCTCCCTAACCTCTTACGGGAGAACATTTCCCATGCTGATTGTATTGGTGTAGCATGGAGTGATGTACAGTCAAAGGCTAATCTTTTTGTGATTGAATATTAGATTCTTCATTTCAAGAGGCTCTTAGGAACAGCTTTTTGTCAGACTGATGGAAGATGGTGGGGATGGAACTTAAGGGAAAAGTACATGTCTCTTCTTCCTAGCAGTCACATTCTCTTTTTCTTCATGGCTCTTGTGTAATGGCAAACAGCATAATTTTGGGTTGTAATTTCCAGAAAGATGTTCATGACTGAGCAGCCAGCTTGACCGAACCTTTCTCAGAAGGCAACTGACTGTGTTTAGGACTGACAAGACACCTGAGGTGGGACACCTGCAACTCAACCTTGGTGCAGACAGAAAGGAAAATCCTAAAACCACTTCGAGCTGCAGGATCTAAAATGGAGGAAAATGAATAATACTGATCATGCACTTGTTGTGCCAGTTTTGAAAGTATGTAAAACTACATGTTAAAAGCTATTTATTGCAGGATGGAGATCTAGGACAAACACTGCCATTCCTCAGCTGAAACCAGTTCTTCACTCCTCATGCAGAAAAAGGTAACTTTTCAAGGGACTGGTCCTACGCTGCTGTATGAACTATTGCAGGACCTGAAAACCAGTTCAGGGCCTGGTACTTCCCATTCTTACCTCAAGACAACCTTCTAGTGTTCCTTCTTTTAACCAATTTTAAAAATCTCCATGGATTGCCCTCCTCTCCTTCTCCATCAAGGAAAACTAACTGAACCAGATGTTAGCTATGTTTGCATGCAAGACAGTAAGAGAGATGTCCAGAAGGGACCTAATGGTTAAAATGAAATATAAGTGAGAATGAAGCAAGTAAAATATAATATGACAACACATAATACCCATCTCCGACCACCATCCAATTTGGGAGGCTCTGACTTCAATCCTGTATCTTTTTGCATCACTTGAGAGAGTCCTCCACACCTACAGTTTTGCTGCTGTTCAGTCTTCCCACATGCTTTTTTTTGGGAGTTGAGTAAAAGCATGAAAAGTTACAATCTGAAGACATGGTTATTTTTGTTTATCATGGGATGGAGGACTATAGACAAAGGTAAATCCTGTGGGTTATTTAGTCTGGTTGCAGTTCTCAGAGCAAACATGATGAACAGTGACAAGATTGGGTTGCTCACAGTAGTGGGATCTCTCCTTTCCGAAGAAGTGGTAGTGTGTACAAGCATGGTTCATCTCCCTCGTCCTTAAGGGGTTCAGATCTTCCTCTGCCATCTCCTGGAAGAGAGGCTGGGTTTTGTCTGAGCTGCTGTCTAGAAAATAGCACGGGATTTGGGATGTTCATGGGAACATTGATCCAAAGAGTCAACATAGGAAAGGGTCTTTGCTTTGATACCTGACAGTTAAAGCTGTTGCTGGGAATTTAGGAGGTGACGGAGGGAGTGACCAAAAAGCCTTTTTCTGTTGTTTGTGTGCAGGTTGTATTTGTGTTTAACACAGGTTTTAGTCTTGACCTTCAGGAAAGGAGGAGGACCCCTGGCCAAAAGTCCTGAGGAGATGGAGCTGCTGCTGTGCAACCGTGGGTGAGGAGCCTCCAAGAGAGATGAGATTGCTGTCATGTCCCTGTATGCAGCATCTTCTACTGGCTGGGCCAAAAGTGACTTTCTGCTGTGTGTGTGTGTTTTGGGGGACTACTTTCCATTCCCTTTCTGAAGTGCCCTGATGGAAGTCCCTCTGCCTGTTGGAAGTGAGACAGATTCTGGATTCGCTACCTGTGGTACAAAAGCCTTAAAACAAAACACATCAGCTAATTGTGAGAGCTGAAATTATTTATGGACCTGGCCTTCGGAGTCAGAGCCTCAAAAGTCTTTAAGTACCTTTGGGGATCCATGCACAGGATACCATGGTGATGAGAATAACATTTGGAATTCAAGTCTTGTCTACTCCTCTTTAGCAGCTGGAATGGGCAAGCAGCTGATTATGACCATAACAGAAATCATGCCAAAAACCTACACATGCACAGTTTGGAGTGTTGGTTTTTAATCAGACGTATAAAACTCTTGATATCTTTCTTAAGCTCTGCTGGAAACAAAATTTGAAGGAAAGCTCCTGTTCAATATTCAGCGTCCCTGTGCAATCTGAATCTTTACCTATACAGCTACCTTTCAGAGAAAGTCCTTGCCAAAGGAGGAAAGACTAGAATGTAAATTATTTTCATGATACTTCTATCTGGGGCATTCATACACATCCAGCAGGAAACAAAAACTGAAAATGCAAATGATTCCTACTACAGATCTGTACCAACATTGCTGGAATTAGGCCGAATCTGTCACTGTTTGATTCAGGCTTTATAAAATAAGAGCTCTAGGGACAACCTGAAAGTTTAGGGTGATTTGTTTCTCAGATGAAACCATCCAGATTCATTAGCAGATAATGGTAATTGTCAACACACGACTGTTGTGGCAGCACTGACAATATCTGGGGACAGTCGCTGCTTTTCAAAGGATGCACCAAGGCACAGCTGCATGTTCACTGCAAACCATGGACCAGGGCTGCAATTGTTCCAAGAGGAACAAGAGGTCTGGAGGCTCCTGAAGAAATCTCACAGCTGGTCTGCTCTTAAAACATCAAGGGCCAGACTTCCCAAAGAACATGAAAGATTTCCAAAGATAGTGAAAGCATTTAAAAGAAACAATCCAACTTCTGGCTGATGAATAATGAACCTGTCAGGAAGGGGGCTTGGAGAAGTGAATTCTAGTCCTACATTCATCCTGCCTCCAGTATGACTTTGGGCACGTTGCTTTTGCACTTGCTGTTTGTTTTGCTTCCCATAGTGCTTCCTGTTAGTACAGTACCGAAGTAGTGACAGTTTCTTCCCTGTAGTGAAGGTACATGAGCAGGTAGGTATGTGTAGAGCTGATTTCCACCACCAAAGATTTTAGCTTTTTTTTCCTTAGGCAGCTCTGGTACTCGTGGGTTATAATGGAATTAGTGCACGACTCTCCGAGCTAATATATCCAGCAACTCACAGGACTCTCTGCAGGATGATATCATATTTGGGACCAGAGACAGTTCACGTTCAGCCAGATCGTAGCACAAGTCTATCAGCCCCAGCCACATGGGATTCATCTGAGCAAATAAACTGGTTGTCTAGTCTTGCTTTGGCACCACAGGGAAACTGGCACATTCAAGGCATGATTCATCTTGCCCTAAAGCTGATATCTAAAATAGGTCATATGAGTGTGCTGTAAAAGTGCCTGTTCCTCTTCACTGTTACAAAGGATAGGAGGCTCAGGAAGATGCAGATGTCTCCATTGTGGATGTTTTGAATTAGGCAAGACGAATCCTGTCTAAGCTGTGTTTTTTTAAAAATGCGATGTGTGATGGCTACTCAAGTCTCAGATTGGAAGTACAAGTCCAATTAAAATGTCCAGTGTTCTCAAGGGCCCTCAAAGAAATGCATTTGTGCTTAGCTCAAATCTAACCCAAAGCCCTGAAGTACCTTTGCTTAATATTTAGTGGCTATAAGTTACCAGCCGCTTCTGCGTTTGGTCTTCTCTCTCACTTTTGTTCACTGACTGAATTCAAAGATTTAACACATAGTCTTACAGATTTCTCCCATCACTTTAAAATGATTGGGTCCAGGTAGCTTAAACATTTCCCCCCTTCCTCTATAGGACTTGTAACAGTGAAAATAGGACTTTGCCCCAAATTCCTACTGTCTTCCTTTTCTTTTTTTTTAAATTTTTTTTTCCTTTGTTTTGTATCAGTCCGTAATACTGGGATTGTGCCACAGCTGAGAAGAGAAGATCTTTTGAGTAGTTTGGCATGTCATGAACTTAGATTTCTAATCAATTTGCACTAACAGCTATGGAAAGCAATATAACAAGCCGGATCTTTTCTGTCTCTTTTCTCTTTCTTACATTCGAAAAAATAAATCTGAACAGCGACATAAGTGAGCCTTGTATAATTACTCTTCCATTTATATTTCTAGACTTGTCAATCTGGCAAGCATCACAGAGCAGGATTAAAAGCTTTCTCCTTCTCTCTCAATCAGAGATTTCATTTGCTTCCGAGTTGTACAGTAAATATAATCAGTTTGGCAGGAGATGGTTTTGTTTTCTGAAATGGTGGCTTCCTAGTCAAGGGGGTTCTTATTAACAGCCGGGATAGGAAGCCGGCTGGAATGACACCCAGCACAGGGTGCCTCTATGGCCCTAGCACGTGGGACTGGAGTCGAAATGGGGTGCCTGGGAATGCGTCTCCCCAGCAGGAAACCCAAGGGCCTCTATTTCCTGTTGGCTGCATGGGGATTTAGGGACTTCAGAGAGTCGCATTTAGCCACCCTCCTGGTGGGAGCGGGATAATGCCATGATTCAGCTGGGTTGACGAGCCAAGGGCAGGAGAGCTGAGCACGCAGATCAACCTTAACTCCCTTTTTCCTCCCCAAAAGTGAGGTCTCTGGGAAGCTCCTCCAGGCAGACGTGATCCACAGCAGGGACATAGCAAACCCTCCATCTTTTGCCTTGGGCTTGGCCCCAGTTTGGCAGGAAGGGGAGGTGCAGTAGGATGGCGGGGGCCATGCTCGGTGGGGCTGGGGCCGAGTGCCCACTGGTAGGAACTGCGCATACTTTGGGGTGCTTTGGAGGAGGGGAATAAGGGAATTTTCAAACAATGAGTGGTTGTGCTTTGGGTGCTCAGATATCTCTGAGTCTAGACAGCAGCAGAGCAGGGGGGTTTAACTGCTGTTTTCTGAGCGTTTAAGCACCTAAATTCCACTTGCAGCTTGTTTCAGTTGGCTTTGTCCTTTTTGCATGGACTTGCAGGCTGTGTGCCTCAATTTCCAATGCAAAATAAAAAGAACTGGAAACACTTTGGTTGATTCTTGACGACAGATAGTATGTAAATACAAAGACATACTGTCTCTCAGCACAAAGCAAACCTTAGTGCTTAACTTTCTAAATTTTACATGGGCAGACCCACAGATACACCAATACTTCAGTGCTTTCACTGATTGTTCTGTTTCCCAGTTCTGTGTATGGATCAGAGACAGATGTCAAGTTTCGTGCAGCGTAAGTCCTTTGCCAATCCTTCATTAAACAAAAAGCAAACCTAACCCTAAGCCCCACATAAGTTTTTTTTTCCATATTTTTCCCAACTTGCTTAATCCCTTTATGAGAACAAAGTGTAAATTTTTTTTACCTCCTGACTGCAAAACTCAGCCTAAGCATTGATGTTTCTACTCTTTCCTTTTGCCACCACTAATAAATATTCTGCCAGGGGGTCTTTGGCTGACAGTTCTGACGATGAGATGGAGTGCAGTGGAAATACGTGATCTTCCGTGGCCATACTGACGGTTGGGGTGTACTGGCATGGCCCCAGTGGAGATTTTGCCCCAGTGGAGATCTGTACCCCGGTCCTGAATCTGTACAGGGAATCTGCTTGAGAAAGAAGAAGCCATTTTACAGCCTGCATTTAGTTAGCATGATGGGTTCTTACAGCTGACATCAGGGCTCTGCTACATCCTACAAGGCCTTGAAGAAACTCGTAATTAAGAGCAACCCTGCTGCATAAAGCACAAGTGGAAAACAGAGAAAATGGACAGGAGAGGATGCGATGCATGGAAAAGCAAACTGGATTTCAATGAAGGTGAGGTTTTTGGTGTTAAGATTCTGCCAGTATTGGAAGAAGAAAAGCTAGTGCTTGAAGTGGGGACCTCTGGAGCACTCGTCTCCTGAAAAGCAAGCGTTAACGAGCTGAGGGGGCGAGCGGGGAGGAGAGGCTGCAGCGAGAGCAGCAGCGAGCATCCCGCCCAGGGAGGCGTGCAAGCTGCTGCACGGCCCCGCAACCAGCCAAGAGCAGAGCGAGCCAAGGCGCCAGCCGGGAGCCAAGCGCGGATCCAGCTGCCGCTTCTGGGCAAGGAGGAGGGGGGACGGACTCGGCGACTTCGCCGTGCTTGGCACTCGAGCCCGACAGCCCGGCCAAGCGTGCCCCTTGAGTGCCCGTAGCGGTAGGCAGTGCTTCTGAAGCAGATAGATAAAGAGGTTGTACGGGGACCACTTCCCACACAGCAATTAACAGGAAGAGACGGCACTGAGCGAATATTTCAATTGCACGTACAGGAGGTGCCAATATGTTTTGCTGTTCTGCGATTGTGTTCTGTGGGCGCCAGCAGGGCTGTTACAGTGAAGGGTCTGTTCAGTTGGCATTTCCAATGGAAACCTAATTTTTGAAAGGGGTTATAATTCGGCCATTTTTAATTAACGAGGGGATTAAACTTGGCATGCGGGTACTCGAGGGCTGTTTGTTGCTGTTTTAATTTATTTTTTTAATTCAATCTGTTAGGCCCATCTCAAATAACATTCTTTGTTTCCACTTACTGGGGTTGACTTCAAATATCTCTACGCATATGTGTGTGCCTGTATCTATATGTAAGGGAAATGAGATTTACCAAGGTGAAGAATTGCATTGGGGTAGGTGAGCAGGTTGCTGAAGTATCCCACATTCCCAAGGCTGCCGTAATTCATACTGACTACATGCTGAAACAGGGTATGCGGAAGAAGTTGCAAATTTTTTGCTGAATCTCAGCGCAGAATTTTGACCACTTGGGGCATACAGAAGGTTTTTTTCAGACTTGTGTTATTCTTGTGCACAGTATTTTGATAAATAACTATTAGCAGCTCACAGCTTCAAAAAGAACCAGGCAGCCTGTTAGTAAGTCACTATTAGAATATGTAAAGCCTTGTAAATACTATGACACTGTTCATAGTTATGTATCATAGACTACATCATTCTAAAAAACAAAAGTTATAGTGCCATAAGCCTCTCAGTATTCCTTATACAGTCTTCCCTTATACAAGTTTCCATTTTTCTTTTTGCCTCTGCACCATGTTTAAAAAAAAGCTTTCAAAAGAGCATTTATAATTTGTAACAGGTATTTACACTGACTTGCAGAATTATAGTGCTGGGAGGAATGAGAGTGTACCAGCTATGCCAATATCAATTTTAAGAGCTGCTTTTTTCCTACCTTGTTTCAAAGATCTGTTTAAAACCTGCCTTTAATGGTGCAGACTCCACCATGTAAGAAAAATCTCTTCCTGCTCTCTACTATCTCAACCACTGGAAAGTTTTTCCTAATATCTAAGCTCAATCTCCCCCTTTTTAACTTAATCCTATTTATTCTTGCCCTATATGTCCACAACATGGAGAACAGATTGTTCCTTGCCTTTTCATGGCACTCTTTTCCTGTAATAGAAGGCTATTGCCTTGTCTATTAGCAGTTCTTACTGCGCTGGGCTTTCCAGCTTTTCCAACAGACCATATTTGCTAGGCCTCTGAAAATCTGTCTATCTTTTCAAAATTTTGTCTTATCTCTTTCTAACCAGTCTGGCCTTTCTGGGAGTGCTGAAGTTTTTAGGTGGTATCTCAGCAGAGTCCTTGCCACTGCCCTTTTGAGTTCAGCAATGTTCCTGCACATCTCAGACCCCCTGCTCTTTCATGAGTGGGTTCTTAAGCATCACAGATGACCACATTGCGTACAGTACGCAACACGGACTCTCCAGGTGGAATGACCTCATCTCTGTTTTTGTACAAGTGCTTCATAACTCTGTTGGCAAACGCCCAACTGGAAGGATCTGCAACTGGCTGTATTTGAACCTTTGAGGTTGTGACTGGTGGGTCCCAGGTTGCTCCTGAGACTGGAGAGCTCTGTGGTGAGCAGTGGGATAATGGTGAAATGCAAATCCCTAAGGCCCTATACTGCCCTAGTGAAAAGCTTGCATGCCATGCGAACGCTTGAGCAGGGCCTATTCTTTCAATAGAGGCATCCTTTGGTCTCATCAAAAGTCACATCTTGGATCAGGAACTCAACAGCTTTGTCTCAGCTTTGGCCACAGTCTCTGGGCAGCTTCAGAAGTTGCTGAGCTGGTTTGGTAACTGCCATGAACAATTTCTGTCTGTCTGTCATGCCTGCCAGGCTGCTGGACTGCGGCCATCCCAGCTGAGGTCTGTCTTCATCCTACAGCTGCTCTGCTATCTTTGGGAATGGGTGAAACAGAAGTCTGCAATATGAAGCAAGTGAATTACAAAGAATGATTTGCCCTTTGATTTCTAGCACTCATGGTGGGATTCAGCCTGAAGTGACACCTGCATTTACATGTCTTTGTGTATGCTTAAGTCTTTAAGCCCGCATTATTTTCAGCAGAGATGAAGTCAATCTAGAGAACAGCACAGTAGACCAGGCAGTCAGGGCTTGGTTTCTTTGACAAAATGCAGTGTCAGTCCAGAAGAGCAGAGGCCTTCCTTAGGACCTGTATTGTATCTGCCAGCTCTGTGCCCCAACCTTACCTTTCAGTGGAGCTGACTTACTTTGTGGTCTCCACTGGCTCTGATGGGAGCCCAGACACCAAAACAACAATGTCACTTAAATCAGGTGCCCCAGAGGTGAGATGCATCCCAGACATCAACCTACCATCTTTGTTTTTCAAATAATACACTCCAAATATATGGGGCTTGGAGGATGCGTTGACTAAATCCACAGCAAGAACATTTTATGTACAGCGTAACGCTACATGTGTCCAGTGACTTCTACAGTCCTGCTTTCCTGGCAGCCCCTTTACCAAACATGTTTCCAGACTCAGCTCTTGGCCTTCCATTGAGCTGCAGTACAAGGCAAAAGGCATAGGGGTAGGTGAAGGAACCTCTGTATTTCTCTCGAGTGTCTGCAACCTTCCCTGGCCATAGTGCAGGCAGCACTGTCTGGGGCTCACTTTAACTGTTGGCCTCCAAACTGAGGAAAGGGGTTTTGTGTATGCGTGTGTGTAACCAGCACAGTCACCACAATACTGCGATCACTTTTGGCAGTACAAACTCCTGCTAGATCCATTCACTCAATTCATAGATGACACAACACCCAGAGGCCCAGAGCACTGTTCAATAAATGGTATCAGCTGCCTTATAGTCTCCGGTGGAAAAACTCCCCGGGGGTTTTTGGTTCCTTTCTCCTAGTGGCAATTGGGTGGGAGGTGAAGGGTAAGAGCATGTTGTTCTCCGTGGCAGGGCGGAGGGTTATTCCTTACTTTGGGATTTTGGGAAGGACATTTTTGCAGGGAGCATTGCAGTTTGCATGGGCTGAGGTTTGGTTTTCTCCTACAAGTTGTTCTGCCCCAGAGCAGTGAGGATGCTGTTTGAAGGGGTACAGCAATCACTGCTCCTCGGTGTGATGGGTTTGTCATCCATAGTAGTACTGCTCCCGGGGTATACATGTTTGTCAGTTGAAGTTTTTCTGCAATTTCCTTGACAAGAGCAGTGAGTGACACACATTCCCTGGGGAGATATTTCCACTTTTTTACTATCCTTCAGGCTTCTGTGACATTTCTCAAGTCCAGTTGTTGGAGCCTCAGGTTCAAGCATCTACACTGCCCTGGACCATACTCCAGCAGGGATAATTTGTCCCGTCAACCTTCAGCAGTGAATACGTTGACTTCTGCAGCTCGTGGTATGCACGGTGTGGGGGTGGGCTTCTTGTCTAAAACCTTAAAACCCATGGCGGAAACCTCAGTCGCTGGGTGCTCAGTGGCACAAGGTCCAGCACCATTTTTCAGTCCTGTAAATCCCAACAATGACTTAAAAATGAACATTAAAAAGAAAATCAAAACGACTTTTCAGGTAGAGATACATACAAGCCTGAAATTTTTAAGTTTCATTGATAAACAAAATACATGCATACAATTCCAGGAATGCTGGATATTAGGAAAACAACATTTACTGTGAGTTTCTCGGTAAAATCATGGCAGTTGACAGCACCGAGCAGCAAACACAAACTACATAAAACCAGTTACTTTTCTGAGTGTGTTAACTTTTTTTACACTTCTGTGGCCAGAATAATGACATGTAATTGCAAAATCTCTGGTCATCTGTGAAAATTTAGTTGAAGTAACTCATGCATCTGAGACCTCTACCTGGACTGTAGAGGTCTCTGCTGACCCTCGCTGAGAGTGAGGGCTGTCAATGGACAGACTGGACAGTCATGGAGAAAAGAGAGTGGAAGACATTTTTTTCAGCCCGAAGGTGCATCAACACAAAGGGTTTGATTTATTTGGTTGCCCCTGGGCTATCTGTACTGTGTGCATGAGTGTAAGTTAGTTCCTGGGCTTTCAACCCGCTCGTCCTCCCCAATGTGCAGCCCTGAAGGTAGCTCACGCCAGGGGTCTCTTCTCACCTCTTCTCTTGACACGAACAAGCCTGGCCCTCTCTGCCCTACTCAGTCCTTTATTTCCATCAGACCTCACACTCTCAAATCCCCTCATGCTCCACCCCAAACTGGGATGGAGTTAATTAAAACCTTTGTGTTTCTGGTCAAAGGAAGAGGGACTGATCTCAGGTACCTGAGATCTGCCAGTAACCATGAAGTGCAGTGGATGGGGCATCTTTGTACCCTAAGAAGCATTTTCTCTGGCTGGGAACGGTGTTGCTAATTGGTTTTGTGAAATGCCCTGAGTTAGAACTGGTGAGAAATGCTATGTAAGAATGATGGGAGACCTTCATCTGTTTTGCTACCTTCTTCTTAAAACATGCAGCTTCAACCTCTATCTTGACTCCTGGTCCTCATGGTGCTGAACTGGGCTGATTTAGCAGATCTGTAAGGGAACAGAACCAGGAGGAAAATCATGGCTTCGTTATGTCGGCCACTGTGGGAAAAGAGAGACCTATCTCATCTCTTTATTATTATTATTATT
>VXAL01008759.1:3606-30968 GCA_013399475.1 Chauna torquata
CCCCTCACTACAAGAAAGACATCGACGCCCTGGAACGTGTCCAGAGAAGGGCAACGAAAGTGGTGAGGGGTATGGAACACAAGTCTTATGGGGAGCGGCTGAGGGAGCTGGGATTGTTTAGTCTGGAGAAGAGGAGGCTCAGGGGAGACCTCATTGCACCCTACAACTTCCTGAAGGGAGGTTGTGATGAGGAGGGGGTCGGCCTCTTCTTGCAGATAACTAATGATAGGACTCGAGGAAATGGCCACAAGTTGCACCTGGGGAGATTTAGATTAGATATCAGGAAAAACTTTTTCTCTCAGAGAGTGGTCAGGCATTGGAACGGCCTGACCAGGGAGGTGGTGGAGTCACCAACCCTCGCGGTGTTCAAGAAGCGCCTGGACAAGGTGCTACAAGATGTGATTTAGTAGCTTAGTGGGTAGTATTGGTGATAGGATGATGGTTGGACTAGATGATCTTGTAGGTCCTTTCCAACCTTGTGATTCTGTGATTATGTGTGAAATGTCTTGGTGCTCTGAGCAAGAGTGGACCAGATATTTCCTCTGGTCCCTTCCAACATGAATTATTCTGCAGTTCTCACCTGCTGCACGTTGGTCTTTATAGCTCTGCTGCTCCTTTCTGGAAAACAGGTTTTTTTTGTTGTTTTTTTCCACGGGCTGGTTGTGGTTATTGGAATGTCATTCAGATGTTCTTGAAGACAAATGCTTCTTTACATTTCCTCTGCTGTTATTTTTCCATATGATTATATATATAATGGTGATAGGATGACGGTTGGACTAGATGATCTTGAAGGTCCTTTCCAACCTTGTGATTCTGCGATTCTGTGATATACTATATAACATGCGTATATTTTTATGAATATGTGTATATGTGTAAATGCATGTGTATATATGTGTGCATATACATATTTTGTGTATGTATATATATAAAAAAAAAAGTGGTGTGTTTCTGGATGCTAATGCTTGGCTGGTGTGTATAGAACTTCTTGCATTTTTTGCTTCCACTGTTTGACAACTTATGTGGTGTCAAGAGTTTACTGTATGAAAGCTGATACTTGCAGCTTCAATTATAGGTGGTTAGGAAATTGGTCAGTACTTCTACTATTAAGTAAATTACATGGTATAAAGATGATCATTTTGAATTAGGGTAGTATGTTTGGGTGTAGCTGGTTTTCCTACCTATACCAAATAACCTGTGAGTGTTGAAAAGTACTTTGCTCAAAGTCACTCGTTGACAGAGAAGCTCAGTGTAGGTGTAGCTTTTGTGGAAGCCAAGCCTTTGGCAAACGTTGATTCCTTCCTTCCAGATGTAAAATCTCTTGTTCAAGTTTTCTACCGTTTTCAGACCAGGCTAGCTGCTGAAGCTCAGCATTGTGGTTACGTGTGTGAGCATAGGCACTTGTTTTACTCCTCGTGAAAGATGTTCCTTGCGAACAGACATTTCCCTGGTGCGATCTCTTTTTCTTCTATCTGCATGTGGGTGGAACTGGAAAGACCTTCCTGGTTTGCTGTGGGGAAGATCCGCGTCACTACGTTACTGCAATGATGATTGTTATTGATTGTGCCCTAATGAGGCGATTAGATTATACAGTATCTCTGGAGCAGCTATAAAATTCTGCTACTGTGATTCTGCCTACTGTCGTCCGTGCTAAGGACGAAAGTGGGTACTCCTCACACTACAATGTGGAGCACCTCTGTAGGGCAGAGGTGTAGTGCTTGTGCCCGTGATCTGAAAAGGACTGTGCTAATGTTAATGTGACTGAGTAAAGACTGCCTTTATAGAACAGCGTCTCAGTACTGCTTAGCTTTAAAAAAAAAAAAAACAGAACAAAACAAAAAAAAAACCTAGCTCCCACCTCCCAGCTCATACCACCCAAAACCTCTGTTTCTGTCTCACAATTTAAAAGACTTGTTTGGGGGAATGTTAAGATTGTATGGCTCCCCAGAGCAAGGTTTCTGAAGATGGTTTTATACGCTGCAGCAGATCTTTCTGATAAGGAGATTTGATCTCTGGTAGGGTGTTGGGACTGAGACCCTGGGTGTCCAGGGAAAAAGGCAGTGGAGAGGACTGGAGCCTTGCGCTCTTGTTTTCTGTTGTCTAGAGCTACTATGTGAAGGTTAATTGGTTGGTGCTAATTGAGGCTTGTCAAGGCTCTGGCTTCATTTCCTTGCGGAGTTCAGTAGTTGCTAGAGCCTCTAGTGACACGGCTGTGCTTTGCTCTTTCATTCTCAGTGGTCTCGGTGAGCTACGCAGACTTTGTGCTGCACCCTTTATAAGAAGGTATTTTTTGAGGAGGAAAAACACTTATCACCCCCCAAAATGATCTGGGTTAGATCTAAAGGAAAAACTGGTCATCTCGGGGTTTTTGGTACCTGAAGCTCTGTGAGTGAGGAGAAAAGGTGCTTGGAGATCAACAGAGTCATGTGCTCCTGGGGTGAGTGGGTCGGGGTCCTTACCCTTGGCAGTGGGTGGCCTGTGAGAGAGGAGAGAGTAGAAGGTGCACTTGTGCGCTCGTTAATGAACGGGCACACCAGTGGCTGATGCTGTGCGTTGTGGTGGCTTTGGTTTACAGGCTTTTCCTAAGTTGTTTACATGATCTTACTATAAAGAATAGTTTCAGTACTAGGCAGGTTTGACTTATAATAGCAGTAGATTTTCTTTAAAAGATTCTTCAGACCTTTAAATATTGTATAAATATTTAATCTTCATTTTAGTTTAGTGTAAATCTACCATTGCAAGACTTATTTTTAGCTAATCAAGTTTAGAAATGATCAACCTTGATGTATTAAAAGCATGTTTTCCTTTCCAAATTCAAACTGACGTACTCTGCGTTCAAACAGTTTACATAAGCTAAGCTGGATAAATTCAAATCGGATGAAGAACTACCAAAAGGACATCAGTTAAGTTAGCTCTGGGTTTCTGTATGAACTACGTTTGCCTAATGGGCACTTGACAGTACCTCTCTAATAACTAAAGTAAGTGTTGTATTATGAGTAAAATTTTTGTTTCAAATTCTTGAACTTTGAAAGTTGAATAGTCTGCCACTCTAATTGGATGCATGAGACAGAGTTAAATGCTATTTCTCTCAATTATTTTTATTAAACATTCATTACAATGTGTTCGAGGAAGTAAACAATTTGCAAACAATGTTGAGGAGAGCTTGCCTGTGTGTAGTGTGTTTGGAGAGGGGATTTCCTTTGTCTGCTACAGAAGGTAAGGATGCAAACTGTATTTGATGGCACTATGCATTTAAAAAGTGGTGAGTGAAGATGAGAAATGTTCCACTAATTCTTCTGGAATTAAGTACTGCAAGGTCACACTGCTTCAGGTTATTGGGTACAAATATTTGTCTTCCTAATAATGACATTTAACATTTTCTATTACTAATAAAATTATGTACTGAACACGAATCAACATAATTGTATTTAGGAGAAGTCCATCAGCACATCTTTCAGTAGACTTGCAATAGTTGTTTTTGTTTGCAGTTTGAATATCTGAGAATCTTGGATTAAATACCTCGCTAACCCCTTTTCTTGTGTGATGCATGTGTTAATGTATGCTAAGGGAGTCTTTCAGAGTGCCCAATACGAACCATGTTTCATGCTTTATTTCTAGTGGTGCTTAGCTTCTGCTCACTTACAGGCTGAATTAGAAGTAAGACCATTGCATTTTACCACCACTGGAGCTAAGGGTACAAAGTTATTTTATTTATGTTCTCAGTTGGTGGAGAAACGAGTCTTTAATAGCTGGAAAGTGTGCTGATGGATTTCTGCCCCCTCCCCTCCCCCTCATTAATTGAACTTCAAGAGCTAGAATATATTTCTGAAGTGAACTGAGATCTTATTGTTGGAGCAGATTCAAGTACTGTAAGGAGAAGTTCTTGTAAGGGAAGAACAAGACAGGAGAAGGCTTGCTTTTACATAAGTAAAGAAAAAGGGCTGATACCTCCTCCTCCTCACACCCCCAAACAAGATGAGAGTGGTATTAGATTTTGCATCTGAAAAGTCAGTTTTTAATTGCAAATTAATTAAAATGGTAGGGTAATCTGCTTTCACATCTCAGGGAGATAATGACAGACTTCATATTTTGAGAAATTGCCTCTTCTAATGCTGGAGACACTTGACTTTTCTGTACAGTCGTCTTCATTAAAATGAATGTTGTTCTCCAGTATGCTGTACAGATCTCCTGCCTGCTACTCAGGTTCTCACAGATAGTAGTGTGACCACACACCTCTTCTACCCTCACACAGATGTAGTTCCTTTGTTGGCTAAAGCACAGGTTTGTAAATGTAAAGTTCCTTCGGTCCAAAGTGTTGCTTTATTGTTCCTTTATTTACAAGTGTTTTGTATGTACAGCACTGCGGAGCAGTCATCTTTACCAGTCCTCCAGTCCACAGCCTCTTGGTTTTTGTTTTAGTGTTTTTTCTGTGCTGAAAAAGTACCGCTTATTATTCCAGTGGTTTACCCTGTTGTAGCAGATGTTCCAACCATCGAGGAGGATACCCATCAGACCCTTTCTTCATTCAGCTTCAAAATATGAAAAAAGTGACTTTTTCATTCCTCGGGCAACTTGGGATCTGCTTTAAAGTGCTAAAAAGGGAACAAAAAGTTTTGAGGAGGGCTTAGATACTCATTTTTAGGAGGTGGAGAGGATCTAGAAGGTCAAGTGATCCAGTTAATTCACATTAATTTTCAATGAAGAAAGTAAAGGTGATCGTTTAGCTGGAGAGCTGAAGTTCTGACATAAATTTCTGTGTGTGCGTGTAGAAGTCTAGGAAAAAACAAACAAACAAAATGCATTAACCTTGTATGTCTGTGTAGCTACTTACGGACGTTTATGTGAAGGATTTTGGCCATGGATTTGCTTGTGAACCGGTTATGAAACCTGCCAGTTGTCTTTCTAGGAACAAGCTGGCCAAACTGTTGTTTCATCAAGCTGAGCTAAGTGTAATCGTGTTTTCAGTTAAGAAGGTGCACTAACATAAATGGAATACTGTTCTAGAGTGGTAGGGGCTTGAGGGTTTTAAATGAGGGGATAAAGGAAATGAAACAATACTGTATTTAGAACGGACCGTTGTTTGGACTGAAAGACCCGTGACAGCAAGAGATGTTGCATTATGTTTTCTTGCTCAATTTTTTCAAAAAGGCAAATCCATTGCACGCTCCTGCAATGAGAGCAGTGACGGTCTTCAAAAGTTAATCTATAAACTACTTGATCGTTTTTATTCCCTTTTTTTCCCCCCCTCTCCCCTGAATTAGTGTGTTGGATTATTTCATCCTCCTCTTTGTGGAGTTAACTTAGTTTTCTTCCAAGTGGAGTCATTTTAAGGTAAATTCTCCTGTGAGCAGGGTAAGGGAGAAGAATAACACTGATCAGGTAACACGTGAGTAAAAATTTTGAAATTTTATGGAGTATGAAAAACGTCTTTATACTTTACTGCATACTGTCTTTCTGGAGAAAAAAAGAAAAGAGAATAGTATATGTCCATAAGGTGGCAATAACAAATTTTATGTACGTTCTGCATTACAGGCAGCTAGTTAGATTTATTCTTGTAAAACAATAAGAAAGCATGCAGGGAATATAGCCTTTTTTTTTTTAATTCAGTACTAACAATGGAGAAGAGAGGGTGGCTTCTAAAGTTGGGTACTTAATGCAAATTCATTCTCTTGCATAAGCTGCAGAGCAATAGAACATAACACTGTCATTAAAACTGACTCATAGCGTTCAACAGAAGGTGTGTTTGAAGCTTTAAAACTGCTAAGAAAATTACTGTAGTCTAGTAAATACCTTGCAGTGGAAAAAATACTTCAGCTACAGTATGTTGCAAAACACTGTTGTGCAAATTCTTGAGTGCATTTTGCCTTTTTAAAGAATCTGAGCATGTGAGCAGAGAAGTGGAGTTGTTCTGTACTACTTGTGTTCTGAAAAGATGGAGGCCAATAGAGTATGAAACGCATTTGACATCCATGTTTGAAATTGTAGCTCAAGGATGGAAACTCTTGCATTACTTGATTGTCTTTTAGTTTTGTTTATGGGGGGGGGGGGTGGTATGGGGATGTCTCCTATACATGACAAAAATATCTGTCTAGCAGTAGGTGTTCAGCTCTGTAGATTGGTGCTTAGTGGGCTTTGTGTATTTGTTTAGAGATGCAAGTAGATGGGAGCAGGAAATAAGTATCTAGCACCACAAGGAGCATAAATGTTAAACCTACATGTAAATTGGTTTAGTATGCAGTCTCAGCCACAAATTTGTACAATCCAAACAACATCACAAGAGTTATTTCTGACTTTGAGTAAATATCACATCCTCCATTCCACCTGGATAACAAAGGAAACTGGAGATTACTCTTCCAACATTAGAAGGGCACAAAGAGGATGTTAGTTTTAAACATGCCATATTATTTCTTTCTATATTATTTCTTTCTCCTGTAATCCTGTGTGTTGTTTTCCTACTTGGTGGGCAGTGTTTTTTTGGTTCTGTGTATTAGCCATGGGTCAGCACTCTGATGCGATTGCTACCTGTAATGGATAATAAGATATACTGATGTGCTACCAGTCAGTTTTAGTTTCTTGATGACCAATATTTAGGCCTCTATTATGGTCATTATACGTGTATGGTTTTGTACAACCTGCTGCTTACCATAAACAACAGACAGCTGTTGCACCTTTTTGATTTCGATTGCAAGAGTCTTTTGCCAAGGAAGCTCACTAGCAGCACCCTGCTCTGCGTCAAACTGAGCTTTGGGAAGCTCTTTCTAATCCTCCAAAAGGCATGGTGTGCCCTATACTATTTCCTACCCTGATTTTCTTAGTGGTTTTTTTGACTTGCCTTTTCTTTTACAGGAAATAAATAATAACAATTTTCTCTGAGTAGACTTTTGTGTCCAAATCCCCCAGATTACTTCTATATTTCTCTTAACGCTGTAAGACTATTTGTACAAGAACTAGATGCACTAGAAACAGGAAAGTCAGTTATGCAAATAATGACTTTGGGTGCTGTAAGTCTACATTTTCTTGTAAGCTAATCATGTAAATCTCAAGTCTCATGATGAACTCATTGCTCGTGCCTGAAGCATCTTCTCGTTAGATTTTTTTCCTCTTTTCTTTCATTCAGGAACTTCACCGTATGCCAGCCATTCATTGCCTTCATCCATGACTCCCTGGAGTAGTTTCCCTTCCCTTCCTCCCTCACCCACCCTTCTTGCCCTTTGCCACAGGCATTAATTCCCTTTTTTTTCCCTCCCTCATAGTTAAACTTAGAAGGCTTGAAGAGAAACATATCAAGGATGAAACTCAGGATTATGAGCTGCTTTTGTTTCCTTTCTTTTGGTAGGCCTGCCAACATTATTTACTGTTTAGATGCAGCTCCCTTTTCTTAAGACCTGTTTTTCAGGTCCTCCTTTGGGTCACTTACGTATCCAGACATGCTTTTGCTATCATGGAAATTTCCAAAATGAGAAGCCATCAGCATACCAGAGAGAAGTTCTGTTAGCGCTTGTGAAGCAGTCTGGGAGAAAGGCTGTACACCTGTCATTTTCTGATGATGTTTAAAGATTTTTTCCATTGATGCTTAGTCTTCTGATCTGGATGATTCTTCACGTTAGATTATGAGGACTAATTTGTAAATGCTAGTCTTTCACTTTTTTTAGTGAGATAACTTATGACTTTCAGTAGAAAATTCCTGCACTCAGTTTAGAAATGTTTTTGCCAGAATAATAACTAGGGCTGTGGCATTCTTACATTGGGCTTTTATTTTAAATAATAAGCTTTTGACAAGAAATACTAGTTAAGCACAGTTGGCTGGATATATATGTTTTGGCAGTATGTTGATGGGTGGAGGTAGAGAGCAAGTACAAGCTACATTCGTGCTAAGAAAGTTTGAACATTCATACTTCTAATTATGATGATAGTTAAAAGAATAAAAAGATACTTTAAGTCTCAGATAATGTAAACTATTAAATGTAAGCCAATGTGCTGAAATTGAAAGTTTCAGAGAAGCTATAACTTGATTTTATTTTTTTTGAGTCATTATGGAGACTGGCATTAAAGCAGAGCTGTTTATTACTTAAGGAAAAACATAGAATTACTGCATCCTGTTTCCAGAGATGAATCAAACTGCCTCCTAATGTTTTTGAAGTTTTTTCCTGAGTCATCTGGTGAGACTTTCATTTACCTCAAGACTCGCATTTTCCCACAGCAGCTCTGCTCATGCAGAGAACCAGTACTGTAGTGTGGTTTCAAAGATGACATAACTTATTTTATAACAACACCCAGAGGCCTTCTATGTAGCAAAAAAGTTTCCGTATCAGAGCTTAACATCTAATTAAAGACAAGATCCAAGAATTCATCTAAGAGTCAAAAGAAACAGGAGGGGAAAGGTGAAAGTTTTAATGCAAAGATTTGTAATCAGATTTTTGTAATAGGGGTTTTGGAGTCCTTTAAGTTTGAGAAATAAAATAATAATCAGAATCTCATCTGTGCTAATATAGAATTAGAGGTGCCAAGTTTAGAAATGGCAAATAATTTTTCCCCTGTAGCTTAAATACCCAGGAGGGATATGTGGGGAGAAGTATTCTATAAATTTTAGTGGTTTTCTCAAACACTCCTCTTAAGGGGGCAGGAGCAGGCCTCTCCCGTGCTTCAGGCTCGGTTGCTGGGTTCACGTTCAGCCTTGCTGTGATCCTCCTCGGTCCCTGGATAAATTGTACAGGATAGCAGGAGGTCAGCCTTTATAATTATGTTACTAGTTCCTCGGTTTCCTTTTGTCTTTACTGAATGTAGTTCTTCTGCCTGCTTCCTCCTAGGAGAGCTGCCCCATGCATTGTAACATTCAAGTATGTGTCCTCCAACCTGGAGTTCATCTGCACCGTCTCAATCTGAAGCACAAGGATAGCTCGCTTTTTTTCTTCTGAAAAAGAACTCCTGATTTAGCTAATATTCTGGTTTAGCTAATGTTCCTAGTTAAGCTTCAAATCCACAACCGCTAGATATTGTAACTTTTAAGCTGCCAAGCTCTCAACCAGCTTGACTGTAGTAGTTTTACTTCATGCTGAATGACATGAAAGTGTTTTTTGATAATTGAAGATATTTTTGAGTACAAATGTTTAAAAGCAGATAAAAACCACAACAGCCTGTTTCCCCCCCACACCCAGTTTTCTTATTGTTTCAGTAGAACTTAAATTTTTTAAGACAAACTGTACACGAATGAATGAGTGTTGCTCCTAGTTTTTTTTTCTTGTGTACAGATGAACTCTTCATTAGTATCCATTCATGATGCAGTTAAGAGTGGTGGAGATAAGAATTTGATGGTGTGTACAAGATAATATTCCAGTCTTCACTGCTTTTGCCTGACCCTATTTTCAGGCTGATTTTTGCTGCTTTTAGATGAGATCACTACATTTAGTTTGGTTTTGGTTCTGTATTTTTACTCCACCGGAGAGCTGTTCATGCATTTTTGCAAACTGACTTGGTCACCGTGCGTGTCTTCCAAATAATTTCCAGTAATTCCACATAGCAGAATGAAGTCCCCCTACCTGAGCGTGTTCTGCGTGGCTCAGCATGAGGGCGTCTCTCGTAACAGCACCGGGTGGTTGCTCTGTTTCTGCACGTTCTCAGCAGGAGATGTGCACTGAACACAAAGTTTATTTCAGGTTTTCAGTTTGATATTCAGTGTCCCCGCTAGGATTGCCCTTCGTACCTGATACATTACTGCTTCTGTGACATCCTGCAAGTGCTGTATTCCAGAAGACCCAAAGCTTTTATCGTCTTCTTAAAAGAAGTTTATGTTGCTTGAGAAGGATTTGGAGTGTTCTGCTTCATCTGGAACGTGCTTTCTTTTTTTAATTGAACTTCTGCTAGTTACAATGGCTGTAAGGTCTTAATGCGGTCTGAACCAATTTGGAAAGCAGTCGTCTGGCCTTGGGTTTCACTTGATTGATTTGTTCAACTGTGTATGTTTAGCAAGGTTTTTTCAACTCAGAGGACTGGCACAAAGCTCACTTCTCTTTAAAAAAGTGGGGTCTGTGTTCAGTTACTCTGATAATAGACATCATAATAAAAATTCTCTAATGTTAAACACATTGAAATCTTCTCCGTATTAATTGTACTGTTATCTCTGAAATCTGCAAAATTGGAGCAAATTTCTTGTAATAGCCTTTCAAACACTGAATTTGTAGCAATGTTTTCAAATTCAACGCAATTTCATACAGAGGTGTTTCTGTAGATTTTGGTTTGGTGCTTTTTCCCTTTTTGAAACAAGTTGTTTTGAGGTTGATATAGTTAGATATTTGTTCTAATTGAAAAAACAAACAAAAAAAAAAACAACCAAACCAACTAACACGCACTTTGCTGTTTGCCCACCCTGTGGCTTCATCTCCCGATGACTTTTCTGAGAAAGAACCCATAGTAAAAAGCCTTTGAGTTGTTTCTTTAAATATTTCATGCACGTGTGCTTACATACTGATGTGACGTTAGTCAGGCAATGACCTGTGTTTAGGTGTTAGGGCAGTTAGTTATTGTGTGGCTTCTTTTTGTTCTTTATTGAAAACTTTTGCTGGGATTCTTTGCAAGGTTAATTTTGTAAAAGATGGATCAGTATTATTTAAATAAAATGCCTCTGACTTCCGTGGAAAACGCATTAAGAAGAAATGATAAATGATTTTACAGTAATTAGAGTATAATTCTGTTCTTTAGCCTGTATAGTTCTTTCTTATTAATTTAGTATTAAATTTTTGGGGGCTTCCTCCCTCATTTTTTTCTTTGTACCGTATTTTTGGCATGTCCTTTTGAAGGAAAAAGTGACTTCCTAGGGTTTTTCTTTTTCTTTTTACTTCAGATAGTGAACCAGTAGTCTGTATTTAATGATATGTTTGAAAATTACAAGGAAATGTAGTCATTGTGGTTATTTTGATCTGCATTTGAATACCCACAGAATTTAGCTTCAGCATTCATTTGGTATTTATAAGTATTTTACATTTACCTTTACTTTTCTGCTCTCTTATGAGAAAACTCAATCCCAGCCACAACCAGTAAAGCGAGGAACATCGGATTTTTGGAATGTGCATGGGAGTTATTTTTAGAGCAATGAATACAAAACTGGGCTGCTAGAAAGGGGAAGCTGGTAAGATTAAAGAAATTTGAGTCTTGTCATATTAGGAGACAATCTCTTTAAATCACCGGTATGCTTTGTGTGTGTATGTACGAGAGACTTGGTGGCTGATCCAGTTAGGAATGCATCAGAGGGCTTATTTTGCGTGGCCTGGTCTTCTGCATCTGTTGGTTTTGTCTGATGGCAGCCTGGTGGCGTAGCGTTGCTGGTGCAGAGTTAGTGGCTGCTAGGAACCTAGCAGTGCATTTAACAGCGGGCTGCCGGAGGCTAGGGGGACCAGGGAGCACGGTGGAAGAACTCGAGAGGCCCTTTCATCCCACAAATATGCTGCTGAACCGAAACTTTAGGGCAGTTCTTCAGTGGAACAACTGCTCGGTGCTTCTAACATCTTTCCTTAAAGACGCTACATTATACGTTTCTTGGACAGGAACTCCTTCTGCTTGAGATTTTGTCTGAATATGCTCAACTTTTTGGTCTGTTTGTTTTGTGGTGAAGGAGGAAGATTTTTGCTCACCGCTTTTTTCTTCTAAGCGTGAACTTCTAACACAAGTGTGGGAATAGAGTCACAAAGTGAGTCCTAATATGTAACTATTTGGAAATAGTAGCTTTTTGGGGTAATTATTAAAGATGAAAAAGCTATGCTAGTAATATTACTTTATAGCCTGGGGATTTAAAGTTCATGGCAGATTGTCAAAGATAATATGGAGCTGAATAGTAAGCAACATGACAAATGAGTGTAGGATATTACTGGAGACTGGTGCTCTGAAAAGAGAGAAGGAAATATTAAAACGAAAGAACCAACTTCCAATGAGACCACTACAAATACAGTGCTAGATTTAAAAAAAAAAAAAAAAAAGTACTTCTACAGGAACGTATTTTATTATGAGATAAGACTTTTTGTCTTAATCAGCAAATAAATTCATTGCCCCCATTTGCCTAAATGTTGGACACTTTCATTTGAAGTGAATGCGTAAGTGTCGGGCTCCTTGTGCCAGATGAAAGTGCAGAGGCTCCGGATTTAACAGCTTGCTGTGTTACCTCCTGAACTCTGGTCATTTCTATCCAGAGCTGCTACATATATGGTGAGGAATGCCCAGCATGTGTAAGGACAAGCATAAAGTGGGGTAAGAAGCTGCCACACCCACAATAGACATATTTGTTAAGGCTCAAAGACTAAAAATTGTCTTTCCTGTCCTTCTGTTATGACTCATGGGAGCTGCTTTTGTGCTCTATACTTTTATAATCTGCTTATTTGTCACTGTGGTCTTAGAAGCATCCTGCTAAGCACCCACTCTTTTTAAGTTGGCCACAGCTGTTAGAGGAGCTCACAAATCCTGCATTTCAACTCTGAGAAGTGAATTCAGTTCCTATATTCAGGATGAGCTGAATGTATTTTTGAATCTGTACTTGCATACAAAAGGAAGAGCAATCACAGAGCAAGGTAAAACAAACAATCGTGTCTGGTGTCCTGGTCTACAACCTCAGTTTTCTTTTAGGAATTTAACCAAACAGGTATCTTTTAATAGTTTGGAGCCGATTCAGCATTTTTTCCTAGTTTAGTGCTTGCTATGGGACGGTAACTGTGTTCAGGTTCTTTTTATTTATATATTTATTCACCGGTCTTCTGCCATGGAGGTGAAGTGTTTGCCTTTTAGGCCAGTTATGTGAAGATGACTTCCCTTGATGTGTAACTCATCCAGATGAGTTGGCAGTTTTCAGTCTATCAACAGCTATTGAAAACCACCACCAACAGTGAAGTCAGGTTCTGATGATGATGATAGCAATGTCAATGAAAGCCTGCTGGAGCTGACCTTTAGAATCTCTTAGCTGGCGCAAGCAGCTTTGGTGTTTTGCTTTTACATAATTTGTTCAAGTTTGACTGTCTGCTGTTAATTTTGTATTTATTTTCACCAGCTGTGCTTTTCCATGCCTAACTTTTTTACAAGCAGAGGAGGATAGATTGAAGCTTAGAGCATGAAAAATAGCTGGTTTGCTTAATTACAGGATCTTGTTGCTCTTAATCTCTTCTTCAGCACTTTTATTTTGTTTATTTTTTTATTTTTATTTTATTTTTTCTTTAAAACTTCTACTTTTTTTTCCTTATTATGAAATCATGATGGCTCTTCCTCCTGTACCTTGTCCCGTTAGAAGGTCTACTCTGCCTTCACTAAATGGAAAAATAAGAAGTGGTAGCTTTTTTTCCAAATGGAGGAGTCAGACAAGCAATACTACACTAGCAGTATGGCCATGTTTCTCTCTCCATTCTTAAAATCAGAATATTACTACCAGCTCCCTACTTACAACTGTTAAATACTGAATTTATTCTTCAAAATCTGTAACAGATGTCATATTACTCGTGATGCATTCTTCTGGATCAATAAATCCAGAAAAGTTTCTCCAACTGTTTTCTTAATTGTGTACCTTGTGCATTCTGCTCTAACACTTGATAAGGTGCTTTTACCTTAATTATGTTTTCCTGGAAAATCCTAAGAAATAGAGCTACACATATAATGGGGAGGAGAAGGAAAAGCTGGTGTAGTAGTGAAGCGTCATGAGTAATAGAGGCAGCTAATGCTTCCTTTCATGTGTACGCCTTGTACGACAGAAGACGTGCCCAGGTTTGGATGAATGCGTAACCATCAGAGAGGGATACGTACGTGGTGTAAGTTGTTTTACATTTGTTTGACCCCCGTGTTTTGTTAGTGAACAGATGAAAATATACCCGCTCTCTAGAAATTCTCAGTTGTATCTTCTTAGTAGGTAAAAATAATAAGTAAATAAAAAGATAGTTTACTTTCTGTTTTCGGAGTGCAAGAGGGCTGTTTACTTACTGGCAAGAAGCTTGTTTAAAAGCTGATGAATGGCTTTGAAGTCAGTCAGAAGTGCGTAACTGACTTCAGCTGAGTGAAAACTGCATTCTTTCTGTCTAGATACATGAAATTAAGAATACTTTAGAATCTAACCATATATTTCTTGAAAAGAATTTTATTTCACAAATTATTATTATTATAATATTATTTTCACAAAGTTTGTGAAGACGGATGTCTGCCTTAATCATTTTTGTAACTCTCAGTAAATGTCTCTATTACTAAGATCAAACTGCGTTTGAAATGTTTGGTTTTTTTTCCTTCTGGCTATTGATGATTATGCAATAAAGTGTAGCATTTTTATTTAGAGTTGAGGCCCAGAGGTGAATGGTTAAATTGGACACTTTTGGTGATTCTCTAAAGTTCTTAACGGTCATAAAGAGAAAAGGTGTTGGGTGAGAGCTAGTTTTTTCCCCATTGCTTTAACTTAAATCTGTATTATGTAAAACTAGTTTGTGCTTATTCATTTCATGGTGTTTTGTTTTGCTGACTTGGCTCTGGATTTTGTAGAGTGCCATGATAGCACTGAGACCATCTCAGAGATCTTTTGGTTTAATTCATGAGTTGTTGGTGTGCTGTGAGTCTGGTTGCCTCAGAAAGGGATCTGAGGAGAATGAGTGTTATTTCTCTACGGAGGGCCTTTGAGAGGGGAAGAACAGCCTTATGTCTTCTGCTGCGAGGCTTGTAATTGTAGCCAGCAGGCAACTTGCTAAAACAGACCTAGGTGCTACTCAGTGCAAGGAAAGAAATTGGGTTGCTATTAATAAGGTTTTCCTTGCTATTTCCAGTGTTCAGCTGCTTGAAAGAATCCAGTCTGTTTTCACTAAGTTGCAGAATAAAGTGACTCTTGCTATGGCAGATTTATTGAAATTACTGTTTTGGTTAAAACTTAGTTTCTATTTTTTATTTCTGAGAGAGTAAGTAACTGTAATAATAAGACTCTCAGCAAGGTTCATGGAGTTTGAGTTCATATTATCAGATTCCCTGCAAGAATAGTGATTTTTAAAAACGGTCTTAACAAGGCCAGTGCCTTTCAAAAAGCAGAAAAATCCCAGAAAGTTCGGGGGGTGCTGTCATGGAGCAAGTATTTTTAGCAGCAGGCAGAGGCTGAAGCATTCATAGTGATTATTTTCAGTCTTTCAGGAGCTTTTGATGGCAAAGATCTCAAACAAGTATGTATGTCTTGTCTTGAAGTAGCTGGGGTTCTTTGTCAGAGAGAAAATGAGGGGAGCGTTGTGGGCAGCTTCTGCCACCGTCTCATCTCTGGTCAGGTTATATAGAACAAACCCCAGCTTCACGTACGTGATAGGCAAATAATGCCTTTTTTCCATGCCTGTCAATTATACTTGATACCACTTGAGCAGGAGTAAGTAGGGATTAGATGGGCCCAGCCAGCGTGGATTCACTACCGTCGTAGGGGAGGCTCGTTTGAGCTAGCACCTCGCTTGAGATGTGGCAGAGCTGGGGCGAGAAGTAGTTGGGTGTGAATCCTTGCTGCTGCTGTGTGCTGTTTCTCTTCTCTTCATTAGCTGTCCTGTTCGTTTCAAGATCAGGTTTTCATGAAGCGCTCTCAGCAGAGGAATGCATGACGGTGACGCCGGAGGTAGCATGGAAGAGGCAGGTCGCTCAAGTGCAGTTTTCTTTTGGGAGTTCCCTCTATGCGCATTTTTATCATCTTTGCTGGCTGTCATGGTGTGTTTTGGGTAGAATTCAAGACACCTGTTTGTATGCTTCTTTGGGACCGGCAAAGTGCATCACTGATGCTGTATGAACATTGATGAGAGAGTTGACAGGCTCTTGCCTTTAGGGAATGCGTGGGAATGGTGCCCTAGGTGACGTGCATCCAGGAGTACCGGTGCAACGCGCGAGCCAGCTTCCTGCGGCTCGTACTTCTTATTAAAAGAAAAGGGAAACCGCGTGACTGGAATTGGCATTGGTGGGGAGGGGAAGGTGTGCAGTATTTTCAGAATGAAAGATTAGCTGTTTGCAAATCTAACCTTTATTCCCAAATAAAAAAAATAACAAAAATAAAAAAATCCATACTGAAGACACTTCATAGGATCACGGAATATCCCAAGTCAGAAGGGACCCACAAGGATCATCGAGTCCAACTCCCGGCTCCACACAGGACCACCCAAAAATCAGACCCTATGTCTGAGCGCGTTGTCCAAACGCTTCTTGAACTCCGGCAGGCTCGGTGCTGTGAGCACTGCCCTGGGGAGCCTGTTCCAGTGCCCGACCACCCTCTCGGTGAAGAACCTTTTCCTAAGGTTTACACAGACTTGCAGAAGTCTTTCTAGATAAATAAATGTGTGGATCACAAGCTATAGGCTTGTGTAGCTTTAAGTAGTTTGTGAGAATTTCAGAAATTATGAGTGTGGGAAGAGGAATCTACATCCAAAGAGGAAAAGGTAGTTTGTAAACTGCACAAGTGAAGAAACAAATTGATGAATTAAAACAGTGAATTAATCGCTGAAATAATCCATTAAGGACGGGGTAGCTTTTTAAAAACCAAATAACCATCCCTTTTGATTTAGAAGTCACTGCTTTATTCTCAAAGTTTGTTTCCAAAATACTGGTGTTGGTTAACTCTGAAGTTGCTTTTGAAACAGTAAAAACACCCAAATTATCTGCCTTTGCCTTGCTGAGGCTAGCATCATTGATTTATTTCCCTCCACTCTTGAGTTGTCCTTTTTTTTTTTTTTTTTTTTTTTTTTTAATTATATTTGACTTAGTCAACACAGGGCTTTTGGCCAGCACCCACGGCTTACTCTAAAATAACAGTGGGACTGCCTGTTTGTGTAAGCCAAACCCAATGTCATTAGCGCATGCTTGCCCATTACACGTAAGTTAATTAAATGAATTCACTTCTATCCTGCCATCTTGTTCCTCATGAGTAGTCCTATTCTCGGATCACTGAAGTGTGGAAATCCCGTATTTCCATTTCACGGTGAAACTATTAGCTTTCTTCCCTGTTTGAGACCGTAGGATGTATGCCTAAATATTAGGGGGGAAAAAGCAGTCTGAATTAGCAAAACCAAACCTAGATGTTTCATGTGTCAAACTTCTAAGATTATACAGGAGATGTGATTGGAGTCTAAAATGAAGAAAGACAGAAAGAACTTTCTTTTCCCTGTATATAGTTGCTTGATTTGACAGATGACTTCTTCCACATTTGAAAAACATGGGGAAAAAAACCTGTGAAAAATTTTTTTTTATTACATGTCCTTTAAATAAGCTGATAAAGGAAATAATTTTCTAAAACTGGTTGCTAGTCAGTCTAACAAGTAATTGCCTTGATTTTTTTTTTTTAAGCAATCATAGGAAATAATAGTAACAGAATACTTCCTATTATTTAGTGTCATTTGTACCTTGTCCTTTTTGCTGTTACAGAGGACAAATAGTAAAGTGACTAAATATAACTTGTTTTTATGCCTAGCTGTCAACATAAACTGAAGTGAGAACATATATAATTAAAGGTGTATTTTTGTTCACTGAGGTAGTTCTTAGCAACATTTTGGCTTGCTTCTGTCTTGTAGAAACGAATTTTATGTAATTTATTATTTTAATAGACATAGTATGGGATTACAAAGCCAGCTTTTCTCAGATATACATTCAATCCATTGTACGTGCTGCTAAGTTCTATTAGCTGTGAAAAGTGGAAGTAAATTGTTTGCTACTATTAATGTTCGACAATATCGGTTTAGTCTATAGAAACCATTGCTATCTTTTACTGAAATAAAACAAGTTACTTATTATTTCCTGTTTGTTTGTTTTTTGTTTGTTTTCCCCAGGGAGCTACTGACTGCCTAGAAATTAGGAGAGACTGTGAGAAGTCCAGTTGGTCAAGGTGGAATTTTTTTTTTCCAAGAGTCTTTTCACAATTGCCTTTTGCAAGATCTTTGGACGCTCCCTGTTGTGCCATGTTTTGTGGCTCTCACTGTAAGAAGAGTTTGTCTTGATGAAGATTCCTAACATTGGTAATGTGATGAATAAATTTGAGATCCTTGGGGTTGTAGGTGAAGGTAAGTAGTAACTTAATAAAAAAACAGATCAGAATTTTGTATAGATTTGGCTTAGTCCTCTTGATGATAGAAGTTTTCATTTGCAAATATTGCTTGTATGCGAATCTTAAGAAACATCAGTTTATTCAATACAATTAATAGATTTTAATTTCAATCTCGGAAGGAAGAGTTTGGAAGATGGAAAAAAAAAGGAGAAATAGGACAGTTTTGTTTAACTTCAGTGTATTGATCTCTTAAATGATACTGGATAAATGTAAATGATCAAACTTCCATTAGCGTATTTAAAAATAATAATTTCAGTGTTTTCAAACCCATTTATTTTGAAGCCTTTTTTAATTTTCAGTGCATGAAAATTTAGTAAGGTGTAAAGTGTGCAAGTTTGGGATGATATTGGGAACTATATTATTTCTGCAGCCTGGAGATGACCAAAGACTCTTCTCTTGCTGCTTTTTGTCTGATTTGAGATGATTTTCTGATTTGATTCTGATTTTCTTTGTTTCAGGAGCCTATGGCGTTGTACTTAAATGCAGACACAAGGTAAGTAAATGGCTTTAATTCAGAGATAAATGTTGATGTCTGGGTGAAACAGTGACTTCTGATGAGAACTGAGATGTTGCTATGTGTATTAGATGTGATGCAATTGGGCAGGGCTTTTCCTTGCAGTTGGTTATTCAGGTTTTTAATTGCAGTACTGTCAGAGGAAACAGCTATATCTAGTACCAAAACTCCGTTTTTTTTTTAGTGTTTAATATTTGTCTGAAATGTATTACTGATATTTTACTAATCTCAACTAAGAAAGTTTCTTTAAAAAAAAAAAAAAGCCATTTTGGAGTGCAGTTTACTCTGTGTCAATTTGAATATTGAATTAATTGTCCAGTACTGCCATATAGGCACTTACCTGTCTTGGGAGGATGGGGATCCATATGGAATTTCCACAACTGCTGGTGGACAATTAAAATGCAGTAAGAAAGCACTGACTTCTCTGCTTACTGATTTTAATCTGGAAGAGAAAGAAGTAAAACCAGAAAGAAAAAAACCCTTTTTCAGACAAAAGGGAAGTCTTGCAACCTATCTACACTATTGTAACTACTGTGTAAGTTGGAAATATCTGTACTTTCTGCTCATCAACAAGGAACTAGTTTGCTGTCTTTGGAGCTGTAGAGTAGTCATAATAAAATATCTTTTGCTTCCATAAAACAAAACATTTCAGAATCTTAGAATGATTCATTTGTAGTGACCCAAGAATACATAAAAAGTTTTTTTATTCTAGTTCATACCTTGTTCTAGAAAATGTTAACACTCTGCAGAGGACCTACATTCTGGCGGTGCCTTTTGGCACATAAACAGAAGTCCTTCTGCACAGGACAAGTAGTTATATTTGGAGTGGTTCACATTATTATACTAAGAATTTGAAGCTGGGGCTTTGCTGTATAACAAGGTTTACCTACACTTTTAGAACAGCTTTTAGGAAGAAATTGTAGGTTTTTTGTTTTTTAACATAAACATCTGAGATTTATAGAATACCACGTGGTAAGGTGGTTATCTCTTACCCTCAGTAAAACCAGGGTAGAGCTTTGTTGTGGTTATATTCTTACCTAATGTATATTGACAGTGGTTATTAAAAACAAAACAAACAAACAAAATAAAACACAAAAAAACCCCACCATCAACAAAAAACCAAATACCTGATTAAACTATTAAACTGAGTGGTAAATGTTGTTCTGACTTTTGGATGTGGTATAGGTGATTTGAAAACTAAGGTAAAGAACAGCAGTATGATACTTCAGATTGTTTCAGCAGAAGCACCTCCAGTTTATTTCCTTGCATGTATTCTAACTTTTCATATGATCTGTGCAGGGTACATATGCTTTCTTTTGACAAAGGCAAGGACAGTGAAATATTTTAAGCTTACTGATTTATGATTTTCACTTATTTAAATCAAGTTCCCCCCAGCCTCTAAGACCAGATGACTGTAGGGGCTATCCATTTTACTAAGAAAGAATAACTATCTAAAAATTAAACTTAGATATGCATGTCTTTCCTCTGAGCTTCCTCTGGCTGCTTGTCATCTTAAATTTTTCCTTTTATACCTTGGCAAAATACATTGAGAGAAAACTGTCCCCAGTTCTTTTGCTAGGTACAGCACAAATACAAGTCGTGCTTGCTGCATTAAGAAAGGTTACTTGTATATAAAGGAAGAAAAACATATTACAGGATGGTATATGTAGTTATTCTCCTTGTTAAAGATCTATGGTCGTATAAAAGTGAGAAAGCTATATTAAAAAAGATTTAAGCATTCGCTTTCATACAGCCTTAACAGAATTACCTGCAAATGCAAGGTTTTGTTTTGTTTTGTTTTTGCTGTTTGGCTGCTGATCAGTTTTACTCAAAAATACTGTTTTTTAGTAAGTAGTTCTTCCACATGATCTGTCTGCAGGTAGCACAGTTGAACTTTCAGTGCATTACGTAGCCTTTTCAGTGCCACATAAGAAGTCCAGAAACAGTGTAAAAACTAGAGGATGCTGCAATATGTTTTTTCTTTTTTTTTTTTTTTTTTAAAAAAGATGTGTGTGGTATATACCAGGCCATCCTTAGTCATGTTCCCTCAGCATGTACTGCTTTTCTTTTTGTGCAAAGCTGACAGTTATGTTATTTGCGTGCAGAAGTATTCCTATTGATCTTTACAAACAATGGTAAGATGCAAGAACCAAATTCTCAGCAATTTTAAGTCAACTTATTTCCATTGTATTGGTGAGAGGGTAAAAGTTGCACGAAATGAGGAGCTGGTCTGTAATTGCAGCAATTTTGCAACATATAGTTCAGTAGTGCTTCAATAAAGAGGTAGCTTTTTGTACCTGTGCATTTCAGTGGCTTTAATATATGGATTTAAATTGGAGAGAATGGCCTGAAGAAAAAATACCTTGTCATTATTAGATGATTTTTTTCTTTGCTAAGGGGACATAATCAGGAAAGCTAAAGTAGCTCCTCTAGAATGACTGTGTTTACATTATTATATAGCATAGTTTTATTACAAATCCTTTATTACTTCTTGTGCATAGAGGTTACTTGTTTATTTGTTTTTTCTGATGTGAAGCTGATACAAATAATGTTAATATAAAGCAGATCTGATGTTCTGAGAAGCTTTTTTTTTATGAGCGGATGTTTCATAAGGAAATACACTGGACTATGTTGTATTTGTGGAAAAGTATTTTATTTTCACAAAAAAAAAAGACTGTCTAGGCTAATTTACTGGATCTCACCTGTCTTTTCAGAAAAGAAAAGCAATTTGAACAGTTCAGCAGTGTCAGAGATCATGGCTAAGGGGAAGAGTCTTTGTTCATGCTTAAGACTGACCAATTATTTGTCCTTTAAATAAAACCACTAATACAGCCCCTTTTTAGTTTACAACATAGACTTGCAGCTTCATGCAGGGTTATCCTTAGTAACCCCCCTTAGTAATCCTCAATAAGGACTTAAGTGCAAGTGTTAGGAGAACTCTGACATCAGATACAGAGCTAATAGGACAACACCGTGACTTAAAATCAGTAAAATGATGGGAAGGTGCTGTAGGAAAACTATAGGGTGTCCAAAGATGAGCACCCTGAGAAACGAAGCTGAGGGGAAAAAAGTTAAGTTAGGTGTCAGTGTGGAAGGGGAATGTGTAGATACACTAGGAGATAATAAACTCTGTATGTAGGGGAGAAGGTTGAAAATGATAGTCATGAGTAGGAGGAATTTGTAGAAATGAGGTTAATATATCCTTGGACAACTGAGAAGAGAGGAGACAGTGTCTAGGTAGACAAGGTGATAACACCAGCCTTCATTAGTGAGATTTGCCACAGGGTCGGGCTGGAGAGGAAGAAGGATTCAAACTAGTATGTAGTCAAATCATAGATGTCCTATTAATTACGGTATGTCTAGTTTGAAAGTATTGATTCTAATTTCTGCTTTAGTTCCCGTCTGCAGAACGTGCGTAGTGGTTTGTTTTATCTAACCAGGGTTTTATCAATGTTCACTTGAATATTTGAGAAGTACCCAGATGCAGTTCTGTAGGAAATATGGTCATTTTGTCTTCAAAGCATGATTTCGTTACTATCCAGTAAATAAGGAATAGACTGCATCTTAAGAAAGGAGCATGAAGCACCTAGACACTTAAAACTGATCCTTATAGAAATAAGGAAGTGTGGTAGCTGATGGTCTTCCACTTCTAGACCTGCTGGTGTAAAGAGCTGATGGAAACTGTGGCAGGGAAAAAAACACTGAAAATATGCAAAGGGGAAGTTGCCCCCCCCACACCAATGTGCATTGGGGGGCAGGGGGGGTTAGCTGGGTGTGCAGGAGAGTATATGATACTGTGAATTCTGTAAAAGCATGGTAGAATTTTATCAAGTCCCCCAGATTTATTAATTCTCTTGGTATGTGCTGTGTGTTGCCGGAGTCTTTGGAGCCTGAGGGGATGCACTTTAATGATTTAGAAATCTAATGCCAGTTCTTCTTATATGTACAGTATCTCCTGCCTGATAAGACATTTTTCTGGTCTTTTATTTTAGAGGTGTATCTGATTGTTCTTTATCTTGTATTTGAGATATTTTTAGACCTTTTTCTTTAAGATAAATATCACTGAATTCCCTTATTAAAAATAAGTGAAAAGAACCTTAGTTTACAGACTCGTTTGGCTCCTTCAGTGCTTCGAAGAATAATGATGAATAACCTTTGTAGTAGGTTTAATGCTTACAGGCATTTTCCTCTTAATCTGGTGTTTAATTTTGTCCTCTTTGAGCCCTCACTAATACTCTCTCATTGTCTTCAGACAAATTTTGTGTGTGTGTCTCAGAATATCTGAAAAATATTTAGAGCTTTTTAAGAAAGGTGCAATGTACTCATTAAAAAATATAATGGATGTATTTATGTGACAGTCACTAGATTTCACTTGAGTGCTTCAGCCTTTTCTATGTCTTTCATCACTACTGAACAGCAGGGTCACAGCTTCCTTGGTTTTTCCTTTGCTGTTACATACCTATAAAAACCCTTTACTTTGCCATCTGCATTTACAAATTTTCAACTGATCTGAGCTTTGGCTTTTGGAAGTACAACCCATGCATGCTGAAGCAAAGTTTCTTTGTTCTTCCAGGTAGCTCATTTCCACTTCCAAATTCTGTGCACTATTTTGTGTTTGAGATCAGTCAGGAATTCCCTGTATGCCAGTGCTGGCCAACTCGAGACAGTTTTCCCAGCGTTTTGCATGTTGGAATAGGCTGTTCCTGTGCGTTTGGAAAGCCGTCCTTTAAGGCTGTCTCTAAGCAGATCCTTGAAGAAGGGTAAATCTGTTCTTTTGAAGGTCCAAGGTTGTACTTATACTGTTTTTCTTGTTTAGTTCTTCCAGCACCTTAAATTCCCCTATATCATGGTATTTTTACATGGGATGCTGGTCTGTTGTAATCCCAGTGAGAAAGGCACTCAGACTCTGTATAGTATCATTTAAAATGCCAATTTATTAAAGCAAACACTGTAAATAAAATGAGAATGGTACAGATAATCTTGCATCCATTAGATACTGGGAACCTTGAGTTTTGCAGCATCAAATGAGCCTCTGATGAGGGTGCAGCATGCTGTGCAGACTGTGTCTGTACAAGAGGCCATTGTCATAATTTGAGCTACTATAGGATTTTCTTACAAGAAAATAACTCTAATGCTTTCTACTGTCAAGCAGAATGGGTGTTTGTGTGAGAGCTTCTTGCTGTGCTTTTAGATAAAGGCAAGGCAATGCAAGTGTCGTAATCACTAGTACTGAGTCAGAGCTGCCTGCAAGCTCCTTTGGTACAGTGAGCTGGCTGAGTTTATCCTGTGGCCAAAGGATTGATGCAAAACAACATAGACCTGAAGGCCAAGCTGTACCTGCAGCAAAGCTCAGCACAGGCCTGGACCTACCGAGGTTAACTGTGATGTGGATAGCTAACTTCTCAATGTACAGTGGTCTTCTGGTCAGGATGACTACATGTTGTCACTGCCTCTGAGGCTGTCATCAGCCTTCACATTCCTGTTGGTTCATTGATCAGTTGTCAAGAAATTGCCTTCTGTATCTTCCAAAAATCACATTATTGTCATACCATATTGCCCATTCAGCAGATGTTGGAGTGCACAAAGTGCCCTTTAAACACTGGGATTTCTTGTAAGGCTCCTATTTAAAGGGCTTCATCTATTTTGCTTTCTTGAACAGGTGTTTTGAAGCAGATGTCCACCCTCATGTCACTTGTGGTGTTCTGTCTTCTAGCCCTCAGGCAAAAANTAGTTCTTCCAGCACCTTAAATTCCCCTATATCATGGTATTTTTACATGGGATGCTGGTCTGTTGTAATCCCAGTGAGAAAGGCACTCAGACTCTGTATAGTATCATTTAAAATGCCAATTTATTAAAGCAAACACTGTAAATAAAATGAGAATGGTACAGATAATCTTGCATCCATTAGATACTGGGAACCTTGAGTTTTGCAGCATCAAATGAGCCTCTGATGAGGGTGCAGCATGCTGTGCAGACTGTGTCTGTACAAGAGGCCATTGTCATAATTTGAGCTACTATAGGATTTTCTTACAAGAAAATAACTCTAATGCTTTCTACTGTCAAGCAGAATGGGTGTTTGTGTGAGAGCTTCTTGCTGTGCTTTTAGATAAAGGCAAGGCAATGCAAGTGTCGTAATCACTAGTACTGAGTCAGAGCTGCCTGCAAGCTCCTTTGGTACAGTGAGCTGGCTGAGTTTATCCTGTGGCCAAAGGATTGATGCAAAACAACATAGACCTGAAGGCCAAGCTGTACCTGCAGCAAAGCTCAGCACAGGCCTGGACCTACCGAGGTTAACTGTGATGTGGATAGCTAACTTCTCAATGTACAGTGGTCTTCTGGTCAGGATGACTACATGTTGTCACTGCCTCTGAGGCTGTCATCAGCCTTCACATTCCTGTTGGTTCATTGATCAGTTGTCAAGAAATTGCCTTCTGTATCTTCCAAAAATCACATTATTGTCATACCATATTGCCCATTCAGCAGATGTTGGAGTGCACAAAGTGCCCTTTAAACACTGGGATTTCTTGTAAGGCTCCTATTTAAAGGGCTTCATCTATTTTGCTTTCTTGAACAGGTGTTTTGAAGCAGATGTCCACCCTCATGTCACTTGTGGTGTTCTGTCTTCTAGCCCTCAGGCAAAAACTTTTGGCTTTCTTGTTACCCATTTCAAAGCAAATGTCTGTGCCTTCAAGCCTCTCCTTTGCAAGAATCTCCTTGCTTTCTTAGCTTGTCCTTCCTGAAATATTCTGTATATCTGTTCATGGCACAGTTCTAGTCATGTAGGCTATCCCACCACATGTGTAACCCTAATGAGTGATGTCACTAGGGTAACAGTTCTAGGATAACAGTTCAGATAGTCAACTCTTATTTCTACAACTGTGCACTCCTAGTTTCTCCTGTGTGCCTCAATGCTTGCATTTGTGTACAGGTACATGAGGTCTGGTCATTTTGCTTTCACAGAGGGAAAGGGAGAGTTTCATGCTCTTAGGAAGGTTGGAGTGTATCTGATATTTATCATAAACATCAAATTCTGATTTTGACTGGTGGGTGTTAGAATCCCTTCTCTAACTCACATGCCTGCTGATGTCATTAACATTCTTACTGTTCTCACTGGGAGTCTGCTGACCCTTCTTTTTGTGAGTTTCCCTTTAGTGTCAGAATTAAAAGGTAAGTGTTCATAAAAGCTGTGTTTATCTTGAGTGTGTTGAAGCTACTGACAGTCTTGCTTTGGATCTGGCTTTCAAGGCTCCTGTAGCTCTCCAGCATGTGTTAAGCCCAAATGCTTGGGCTGAATAATAGTCTTCATTATGGTTTGTCAACTAACTTTTTTTTTTTTTTTTTTGTATTGTGTTCTATACAACTCTTCTTTTAATTTGGATTTTACTGTGTTGACAGTATTTCCTGTTTGGATGACTGAGAAATTAAATAATGAGTAAAAGAAAAATCTTAAGTTCCCAAAATGAGCATAAATTAATGATGTCTGCATTTTTTTTCCCCTTAATGTTATAATATTTTGTGTGAGGGATATATTAGGAGTTGATCTCAGGTTTCAGCTACTCAGCTAGAGAAGAAACTAGTATTGTCTGGTATTAGAACCCCAGAATATTAGCTGTGCTGATTAAAAAGTTTCTGGTTCTTGGTGTTCTCATTTCACTATACTTTTTGTAATACTGTGATAATTCTAAATGACTACTCGTATTCAGAAAGTGTATCTAGACTGCAGAAGACACTGAAGTTCACACCACTCCAGTGCTTAGGTATGGAAAAGTTGCTTACAAATCAAGAATAAAAACCAGTATATATAATTGTGGGAAGTAGGTCAGATGAACCAGATTTCTTCCTTCAAATTGTGTAGAGTTGAAGGAAGCTACATATGTGAGTCTACTTATATGAGTGAGAACTGCACAAGATTCTAATAAAACTTTCTGTATAATTCTAGTTTTCAAAGCTGTGTAGATTTGAGAACTGGCTGATCAACAAACCTTAAAGCAACTGTCAGTAGGGAGCTAAGGAGAGGTATTTTTTTCTGTTTTTTGACATAGAAGGATACTAGGTACAATATGGCTATTCAGCATTTTAGTGATCTGAAGGTAAATGTGAAATTAATACTGTTAAGTTATAGAAAACACACGGAGGTGGTAAGTAATAAAAGATAACCTTGCAGAACACTTAGCATTATGTGGCAAGTGGTTTTGTTCAAAGCATGCTTTAAATCCACCTGAGGGTACTGTTTTATCCACCCAAGGGTACTGAGGGAGCTGGCAGAAGTGTTCACCAAGCCACTTTCCATCATTTGTCAGTAGTCCTGGCTATCAGGGGAGGTCCCACTTGACTGGTGGCTAGCAAATGTGATGCCCATCTACGAGAAGGGCTGGAAGGAGGACCCAGGGAACTATAGGCCTGTCAGTCTGACTTCAGTGCTGGGGAAGCTCATGGAGCAGATCATCTTGAGTGCCATCACGTGGCACTTACAGGGCAGCCAGGTGATCAGGCCCAGTCAGCACAGGTTTATGAAAGGCAGGTCCTGCCTGACTAACCTGATCTTCTACGACAAGGTGATGTGCTCAGTGGATGAGGGAAAGGCTGTGGTTGTTGTCTACCTAGACTTGAGTAAGGCTTTTGACACCGTTTCCCACAGCCTTCTCCTGGAGAAGCTGGCTGCTTATGTCATGGCTTGGGCAGGCATACGCTTTGTTGGGTTAAAAACTGACTGGGTGGCCAGGCCCAAAGAGTTGTGGTGAATGGAGTTAAATCCAGTTGGAGGCTGGCAACAAGTGGTGCCCCCAGGGCTCAGTACTGGGGCCA
>VXAL01008759.1:31289-45710 GCA_013399475.1 Chauna torquata
AGCCTGGAGAAAAGGAGGCTCAGGGGAGACCTTATCACTGTATACGATTACCTTACAGGAGGCTGTAGTGAGGTGGGGATTGGTCTCTTCTCTCCCAAGTGCCAGCTGAGAAGACAAGAGGAAATGGCCTCAAGTTATGCCAGGAGAGGTTTAGGTTGGATATTAGGGAAAATTTCTTCACTGAAAGGGTTGTGAAGCATTGGAACAGGCTGCCCAGGGAAGTGGTTGAGTCACCATCCCTGGAGGTCTTCAAAAAAACGTTTAGATATAGAGCTTAGTGACTTGGTTTAATGGTGGACTTGGCAGTGCTAGGTTAAAGTTGGACTGGATGATCTTGGATGTCTTTTCCAGCCTAAATGATCCTATGATCCTATAAAATAAGTAATACATATATGTATATTTTTTCCCCCAATGATGGGAGAAATCCCCAGACTTATGAGTATCCCGTTTTAAAGAAGAAAGCCTATTTTGCCATAAAGCTACTATAGTGTTTGTTGGTTTTGTTTAAAAAGATGTGTAGATGTGGTGCTTAGTGACATGGTTTAGTGGTAGACCTGGCAGACTTCGCAGTGCTAGGTTAACAGTTGAACTAGATGATCTTAGAGGTCTTTTTCAACCTAAATGATTCTATGATTCTATGAAATATTTTTTTCTTCATATACAATTTACTTTCAAAATGAGAGTTTTCAGTGAAATCTGAATTATGTCAATAGCATTTTGAGCATTCAGTTTCAGTGTTTCAGAAAAAGCTGAACACTGATTAATGCACAGACTTTTCTTACTTATTACCCTGATGTACCTAAGAATCATCATTTTGAGTCAGATGAGTTCAACTTAGCTCAGCATCTTAAAAATGACTTTGTTAGAGGTAAACAACAGATACTGGAGGGAAGAATACAAGAACAAGACAGGCTTGTGATAATCCCCACAGTATTCACAGCCTCTAATTGGTACAGTGCTTCTGGGAAGTCATTATCATCAGAATATTCTAGCACAGATTATGCCAGCAGTGTTGTTTTTCTTATTACCTTATCCCATGCTTAAAGCCACCTGTCCTTCAAGTCATCTACTTGCCTGTGCATATTGTTTAAAGTATTAACTGGTATTTCTGTATACTGTATAAAGTATTTTGTCTTCATGCATTTTTTTACATGCCATTAATTTACATACGGCCGTCCTTCACCTAAAAACAGGTAAAAAGTACAGTGCCAAATCCTACTTTTGTCCAAGATAGCAACAGTAACAGTAAAAGAATGTGATATCTTGTTGCTGCCTCTGTGTCATCCTCAAAAATTTTTCAGACCTTTGCCTTTGATTTTACATGTAATTAAAAGCAGCATTACTAATTTTCATTACTAATCAAATGTGTTTTGGCTCTATGGCAAGGTAGTTGTTTTTAGTCATGGTCAAGGCAAATTTCTGTACAGTCTACCTATTTTCTTCCAGTGTACCTATGGAAGATTTTAGCATTTAATGTTGTTCCTTAGGCTAAAGCACAACTCACTAATGCTTTTTGTTCTGAAACTTGTGTGAAATACATACAGCAAACGTGAGAACTGTATCAAGCTTCTGAAGTAAATAGTGTGTGCCAGTAGTAAATGTTTGTAGTATTCAGAGTTGAGATCTGTTGTTTTGAGTTTTATGTGAGGAAAATAGACCTATTAGGCAAGCTGTAGAGCTGTACATCGTATCAACTCTTTAATAACCACTTGCTTCAACTTTGCCATTAGGCAGTGAATAACCTTCTGAATTCCTTACAGAATTCTGTTTTGAAATATTAGGTATATAGTATTTCCTTCGCGGACTTCAATACTCAGCTTCCATGGCATTCACTTGAGTGCAGCAGTGAGAGGCAAGCTTGATAAGTGCTAATTCACTTCAGTTATTACTTTCCTATACTTACAGATAAATAGTGTGCAATGCTGTGCAGGGTAGGTGCTAACGTGGTGTTGAAAGTTTCTAAAGCTTTCATTTTTCACTGATGCATTGTGGCATTGTCTATACCTGAACCTGAGCTTTTTCCATAGTCCTCTCAGTTCCCCGTGGCAGGGGAGAACAATCAAATTAGTATTATATTGTAAATTTTAAATGTTGTTGATATCAGTGAAGACCTGATTTATTTTTAAGTAAGTGGAAGATTCATATAGGTACTGTTATTGCTTCAAGCGTCAGATAGTTGTCCAGAATGGAGGGTAGAAATCAAATTGCTGAGATTCCCTGTTTGAAAAGACAGCTGGACTATCTGTCAAGCATGGAAATAAACGCACTAGCAGCAGTAGTGGAAAATAGGTGCATTAGTGGTGCACTGCACGTTGCTCAGTCTGTCTACAGTCATTTCAATGGAATGGTGCTGTGATCATGTCTGCAGGTTTTTTTTTTTCCCCCCTCTGAGTCTTTTATGACAGTCCAGCCTGCTGTATGAAAGGTCCCTTGTATGATACTCTATTCCTTTACCTCCACCTTTATATTTATCATGTTATGAATGCTGCTCAGATGTTGGGCAGAAGGCAGTATTCAAAATTGGCATTCCTTTTTTCCTCCTCAAAGCGTAATTTAGAGATGGGAGGTGTGGAGGAAAGATGAGTGATTTCAGAGAAGAGAAACTAACTTGATGTAGGAGGAGATATTAAGATTCTCTTTTTCAGCAGTGTTGAATTCAAAGCAGTAGTGTGTGAGGGTGTTGTTATCAGTGCCACAAATCGGGATGGCTTAAGTGGGCTTGGACATTGTAACACTTGGTAATGGCATTTGTACAGTGCAAAACCGAGTGCAGAGAGACCTAATGCTGCAGAAGATTTTCAAAACAAGAAGGGGGAACGGGAGTAAACGTGATCACCCTTATACTCTAACAAAGCAGGTAACTGAAGGACAAGTGGCATATAAGCTGGAGTTAAAAATAGCAGGAGCAGTACATCTTACCTTGGGAAGGTTATGTGAAATGTGTTGCTGGTGGCTCTTGACTTAAGTCAAAATTAAGTAATTTGTTACAGTAAGAGGGAAAAGAGATCAGTATTTTTTAGTCACGCTTCCAGCTTCTTTGTCACATTAATGGGTGTAGATTGACCCCGACATCTGTGACACTTTTCTTTTGTTTCTTAAAGAAACTCATGTCTTTCTGATGGACCTGTACGTAATGTGCTAAATGAATTCTTGCTGTGGGTACTGTTTTTTCAGTGAAAGGTTACTGCTGCTTCTGCAGATAACACTTTTCCTTGGAAGATTGCCAATAAATAGACAAGCTCCTTCATAGTAGCTGCATACTACGTACATACATAGCTCCCATCTGCAAATGGATTATATATCATTACACTTGGATTAATACAGGAATCGTATTCAGACCTGCAGCAGTGTGTTTTATGGCTGCCCCTGATGGTTTTAATTGCAAACAGCTCATGGCGCTATGTCTCATTCTAATGCTCTTGTAAGTGAAAACTTAATTTTAAGTATATGTGATGCACACACAAAGCAAAACTATCCATATCCATGCAAGTTATTCTTTCTTGCAAAAACCTGAAAATGTTACACTGAAAATTAAAGTTACGAACCTCACTGCAGTGTTTCTTAGAAGCTGTATAAGAAGAAATTGAAACTATGAGGATTTGAGACCTGATGTAGGGTCTTGGATCATTAGGAAACTAGTGATGTAGGCTAGGTAATTTATAGTTAATGAAAATTAATATATAGGAGAAGGAATGACATGGCTAATTATAGAACTACATCTGTAGTAGTATGAAGTTGCCTGAATATTGGATTACAGTTCAGTCTTGTCATCAAATTGCAAAGTACTGTGTAGCATAATTGATGCAAAGAAAATTGAATTTTTAAATTTTAGGTTAATTGTTCTTTCTGTGAGGGATTCTTATGGACTTCTCAAAAACTTCTGTAGGACATGTGGCTCTAAGAGTCCTAGGTTAATCACTGATCTCTGGACACTCTGTGTATTTAGATAAAGGCCAATAAGAGCACAATTCAGTTTTTGAGAAGTTCATTATTAAATGTACTACAGTGAAAGTGGATGGATCTAGATTATCTAGCTGGCTTTCGAAATTACTTGTAGAAGCCAAGTTGACCTAAAATGTTACAGCACTAAATAAGTGTCTTGAATATACCAATTGCATTAACTTGTTTTCTTAATTGTTTTATTGTTTTTGTGAATTTAAAGCCTTTTTTTTTTTTTTTGGACTAGGAGTCCTGGAAAAGGAACACTTGACAGTGAAGGTAAAACATTGACAGAAATAGCAGAAGCTTGCCCAACATTTCACTTTATCGAAAAGCTATGGGCTTTTCTTGGCACATTTATTTTTCATCAGAAAGGATTACAGTATATTTTTAAATAGTAAATTGTCCTTCTGAATGTCCTGGTTAAAGTCATTTTACATAATTACTCAGTTTTGTGTAACTCCTAATTGGTGGAATGCCCTTTTAAAAATATAGAAAACTTTGTTTTTTTGACTTGAAATTCTTTTCTTTGGCTAGAAATATTCCTTTTAAGGTATAGCAGTATTTACTTCTCACTCAAAAACTTGATAACAATAGATGGGGGGAAAAAAGGAAAGTATTTTCGGTTTATAGCATTACAGCTGTTTGTAATATGTACGTATAGGTAAAATTAGCTGCAAAAGAACTTAATTGCACTTTGCCTATATGGTGTAAGATCTCAGCTAAAAGCCTAAGGGATTAGACAAGCCTGGTGTCAGAGCATGATGATCAAGACATTTCGGATACAGTGGGTGGCTAGTCTGAGCTCTAGAGCAGAGGCCATTCTGTTGAGACTGCAGAGTGCTCAGTGTTCCTGTCTGGAGGGACTTAGCAGATTTCCTTCAACTGACAGCAATTCTTACAGGTTTGCACGGAGTTCTAAGCTTTCTTTATGCTGTCCCTTACACATATATTACAAGACTACACCTCTCCAGAACATGTGCTTCTGATTTGTTGTATTTAGCTGTACCTGGACAATAAAGCTCAGTCTATCTGCTTCTTGCTTTTGATAAAGAAATCCAATTGTATGCCAGCATCCCCTGTTCTAAAGGGTATATATTTAGGCTTCTTTTAGTTTAATAGGGGGAAAACAAAAAATTGGATTCATAAAGTCTTTGTATTTTTATTATATTATCCCTCGATTACTTTTGGTTTGCATTGCTAAGTGAGACCAATCTTTGTACAAGTTCATTTTAAATCCTAACACCCTACAACATAATGGCTTAACAGCCACTTTTTGGAATCTGTTTTCATTTTTCAAGGTGTATAACAAAGTGAGGTATTGTTTCTGAGTAGCTCAGGCAACTTTTTGCTGGAAACAGATACCAACACTGCTCTTTGGTTTATAGTTGCTTGTACCTTAAAAACTGATAAAACGTATGTGAGTACTAATTTGTATAGAGTACTGCAGCATAAAAATATTAGTATAACAAAACTAAGTGCAAATTTGACAGAAGGGGAAGGTGAATATTTACAGGATCTTGAAGTGGAATGATTGTTCCCACTAACACTAATACTTTCATGGATTTCATTTACTCATATCCTCATACCCACAGACTTAGAAGTATAAAGGTGTGTGTTCCCAAGTGGTTTGGGCAGTATCTCTGGTGTGCAGTATGGAGGGCAAGGGTTGCTAGTTGTCAAGTCACCACTACATCTCTGGAGTTCCTCTTGATGGTGATGACAAACTAGTTCTTACATCTTTTGTACACATCTTATATTTGGAACTTGCCCCTTGTTATGGGGTGGTCCTTAGCCTCAATCGTGCTTACTTCAGCTTCCATAAATCTTAAACTTGTTAACTGTTTTTACTTGTTTGGAATATGTTTGAAATACATGTTTATGATGTTTCCCTTTCAGGCCAACAGGAAAAGGGCTGGTATATGCTACAAGCTGCAACCTGGTTGCCATCCTCCTGTTGTTACATGCAGGGTCTGCTTGAAAGTCAGCTGTGCTGCAGCCTTCTGGGCTTGGCATAATGTTTTCCTCAGTTTTACAGTTGGAGCACCATTCTGGGAACAGTTTTCCTCTGCAATGAAGAATTATTTTTGAAACCTTGTGCAATTTCTTCTGCTGCTTGTGCATCCTTCTGTGCATGTGTGCATGCTCTCTCAATGCCTCACCAATATCCTATTCATACCTCTTCTGATCTGTTACATGTTTCTGCAGCAGAAACAAGATGCACAAATGTGTGTGTGCTCTGAAAAGTTTGTTCCGTTTACAGTTCCCAGCATAGACTTGTGCTGCCTTATTGAACAACTAAGTATCAGTTGACCATAAAATGCTTTGAGAGAGAAAGCTTAGTTTGGGTGCTGCTATATCTACTAACCTTCCAGTCCACAAACAGTCTTTATAACATTAAGACATGCTATAAAGGATACTGTTACATACAGTTCTAATAACAGAAGATTGCCACGGATTCCAGTGTACTGAAAATTAATTGCAAAGCAGTTTTCGTAGACTTAACTTTGGTTGAACAAGGTTACTGTCATTAACAATTTTCCTTCTGGCTGTAAAGAGACTTTTTTTTTAATTGTAAAGTTTTCAAGTATAACAGGGGTAGGTGTCATAAGTGTAATCATGTGCAGAGATGTAGAAAGATGGAAGTTTTATAGGATCAAAAAAGAACTTGGTTGGCTGGTTACACACCTACCTCCTTTTCTGACAGTACATATCTTGACCAGGAGGCAAGCTATCTTCTTGAAATCAATTAACATTTCCAATAGAGATGGAGTAGTGCCATGTTTGTGCACAGAAATATGTTACAGGCAATGCCATCTGTGGAGTAAGACTGACTAGCTACTTCTACAGGATCAAACTTCCTGTGACTGTTTGTGTGAAAAATTCATCTGGGTGTTGCTTACCTTTTTTTTTTTCCTCAAGGCATCAGCTAGTGAAGAATGGTGTTAAGAAATGTATACAAGATAGTATCTGGTGGAATTGCAGCCTAGGTTCTGAACCCACTCTAACTTTGTAAGTCTTTCATGCTTCCAATACTATACATGTAGCTGTAGTGAGGAGGAATCAAAACTAAGTAGGGATCTAACAAGAGTCAGTAGGAATTTCACTAGTAATCTTTAGGAAGAATTGAGGGAGGCCAAATAAAATCTATTCCACAGCTCTAGCAGGCTGTGGAAAAAAAAAAAAAAGCTTGGGTGTCTTTCTATTTAGAAATTGTGCAACATAGCACCCCCATCCTTCATCCAGGTTCCTCAGATCACAAGATAACCTAAGTGAATTCAGATTCAGAGCAGCTAATGAAGGGAAATAGCATGTCTGTAGTATTTTTCATGTTCTGTTTGTCAGAGATGTCAGTGAAACTGACAGTTTTTCATTTATATTGTGTGAAGATTCCTTTGTTGCTTGACCAGCATCCCTTCAATTTCACATGTGTACATGTACAGAGGCATACACAAGTGCATATGCAAGCACACATGCACATTTGTTTAGTTAATGAGCTACAGCAAGTGGTTTCTTCTGGTCAGTTTTAGAAACCAAGGCTAGCCCATTCCTTCTGTTGCCTCAGCAGATTTTTATATGCACTAGTTAGCATACAGTTGTGCTGATCCTTTTTGCTCGCATGAGCAGAGGTGGTCACTTTTGTCTCAATATGATATATGAATGGCAATGATTCTATTATCGACATTTTCAGCAGGAGCATACTGCTGGTTGAACCATATTTTATTCATATTTTGGTTCAACCAAAATACTTCACAACTGAAGTCTTGTGATTATATTTTCTCAGCTATCGCTTGTTTTTATCCTAAGATCATGTTTCAGGAAAGTACTGAAAAATTACCCTCACTGCTAAAGCATCTTGTGCCCTAAACATGTTGGTGTGAAGAAAGGCTTTTTTTTTTTTAGCAGTTTTGGGCTAATAAAGTGAAAATGAAGAGTGTGTGTCATTTTGAATTACTTAAATTCTTTGTTTACTGTAGAAATAGAGCTATGAATAAGATCCAGAATTTTTCAGTAACAGAGCATGCCTTTTTCTGAAATTATCTGAATGGGATATGATGTTGCATAGAACAAATCTGTAAAGGCAGATGTAGAGGAATAATTAGGTCCTGGGATCTTTTGTGCTTGCATTATTTTTTTTTTCCCTCTTGATTTTAGGTCCAGGGTAGGTTAGCAGTTAACAGATTCTGCAAGAGCTCTCTTTCTTTTTTGAGGAGATGGCAACAGCTCTCTATTCATACCATTCTGCCTGAAAGAAACCTGTGTGAGGAGACGTTGTTGTTGTTTGCTTTTGATTATTGTAATTGGTTCTAGAGTAGTGAATGGATTCAATCGGTAACATTTTTTATATTACCACCAAACCCAGAGCTTTGGATATATAATCTTTTAATGTAGTGTAGTTTAAAAAAAAAATAGAAAATAAAAATTATACCACATCTAGAATTGTGGTATAATGAAACCAAGTCAGAGTTAGTACCAACATGAACGCCAGTCAACAGACTGCTGTTAGAGCTATTGCTTATGCTCTGCACCAGCAGAATGCTTGCTGCTATATCAGTTTGCAAAGGACAGAAGGCAACCTTTGTCTGAAGAAGGTTTGTCATACGTATCTGCATCTAGTTTAGACTAAGTAATGCAATGCAGCTCCAAGCTTTCTTGTACAGTTTTAGCTTTTGGTTTTTTTTATTAATCTTAAATACTTTGTATCTCCCTAATCAAATCTGAACAGTATTGCTTTTAAATATTAACGGGTAATTTGACGGAGTGAAAGATTGTGGATTCTTACTCCACGAAGAATCCAAAAGCTTCTCCAGTTGTTACTTTTTCTTCCATGTCCATTTAGATAAATATTATAGTGCCTTGGTAATCAGAGAAATATATATCAATATATAACATACATTCTGAATCCATAATTTTTTTGTTACAACCTTTCACATAAATCTTTGAGGTCTTACTTAAGGATCTTATCTGCCACGTCCTTCTGGAAGCTTAGTGTAAGGGAAGTAGCTACTTCTAATGGGGCCCTATTTGTGTGTTAGTTAAAGCTTTATTGATCTCAGGTAGTACTTTCTTCTGTACTGGGAAAAGGAAATGCGAAGCTTCTAGCGGAGATATTTATAGCTTTATGCATATACTCACTGGAGAACGTGTATTTTATTGTCTAATGTGCAAGTTAAAGAAGATGGGTGAGCTTCAGAAATTCTGGTCTTGCTGCTAGCTGTGCCAGATTGCTTTGTGGGATGTGAGAATTGATGCTGCACGGTTACATTGGCAATGGAGATGTTCTTACTTCAGTAGCACAGTTGGGAATACTTTAGTTATATTTCTAGCTTGTGTATTGCAAATACAATCCAGTGGACTATGATGATGCTAATGCAGCAGTGAAACTCAAAGAATACTGATACAGAGAATATATCTGAGGTTATTACTGTTGATCGCTTTATTTCTAAAATGTACCTTAAAAACATGTATGCAAGTAAGTTTGTGCATGTGTGGAAAAAATAAAGCATCCAGAGAGAGAAGGTTTGCAAAGTCAAGTAGCTTGGGTGGAATTAATCTCACACACTATTTCAGTGCGTAGGTCTTATATAACTGACCTCCCTAGTTTATATAAATTGAAAGTCCAATCTCCAAAAAGCAAGTCATATATCTAAAAATGGGTAAAATTGGTAGCCTTTTGGCTGAATCTTCTCTCCTTCCCCTAGCTGTGGGGAAAGCCTTGACAACACATATTGGCTATATAACTCCTAGCAAGATAGACTCTACCTTAGGAAATGTGCGAGGTTTGCTGTAGATGGATTGGGTCTCTTTAAACACCGAACATACTTGTTCTCAGTTTAAATTCAGCTTTGGAGATTGCATTTTCTATTTTGGACCTGAAGAAGGGCTTCAGTTTCTTTTGCGTATGTACCAGTAGTTCTAATAAAAGAATGTTACCTTTTCCCCTCAAATGCTGCATTGCTTATATACGCCGTGATAAACTTTTTTGCACATAATCTTCTAGAATTCTCAAATACGAAATTCATCATATAACACCATATGGATACCCACGCAATTGTCACACAGCTGTCAGCTTCTAGTATTTGATATGGTGTAGCTGGTAGCCTGTTGCCTTCATCCTCTGCACATACCAGGACTCTGTGGAATGAGACTCATATGTGGTTTTAGTGGTTTTGCAGCTATTTCTGTATTCTCACCATTCCTTTGCTTTCAATAAAGATGGGTTCCAGTAAAATTGTAGATGTTCACAGACTCATTACCTTATTTGTTACACTGTTTTTAATACTAACTTCCGAGTCCTGTTTCCTTTTCCTAGTTCTATCTTCTACTATGCTTTCAGTCTGCGTTTTTCTGCCTTCTCTTCATAGTCAATTTAGTTACTGTATTCCGTTCTGCACTTTTTTTTACCCCTTCTCCCTACCTGTTGTTTCCATGTTTTGGAATGTTGTGGTGTAACCCCAGCAGGCAGCTGAGCACCACACAGCCCTTTGCTTGCTCCCCTCTAGTGGGATCGGGGAGAGAATCAGAAAAAAGGTAAAACTCATGGGTTGAGGTAAAGATAGTTTAATAGGACAGAAAAGGAGGGGAAAATAGTAGTAATAATAATAATGTATATACAAAACAAGTGCTGCACAATGCAATTGCTCACCACCTGCCAACCGATGCCCAGCCCATCCCTGAGCAGCAGCCCCCCCTTCCCCAGCCAGTTCCCCCTGTTTATTGTTCAGAATGACACCGTATGGCATGGGACATCCCTTTGGCCAGTTTGGGTCAGCTGTCCTGGCTGTGTCCCCTCCCAGCTCCTTCTGCACCCCCAGCCTCCTCACAGCACGAGAAGCAGAAGAGTCCTCGGCTTGTGTAAGCACGGCTCAGCAACAACTAAAACATCAGTGTGTTGTCAGCATTATTCTCATCCTAAATCCAAACACAGCACCATACCAGTCACTGTCAAGAAAATAAACTCTATCCCAGCCAAAGCCAAGACAGGTATAATAAAGGTGGTGAGACCAAGACACTGTTTTCCTTCCCCTTTGGCCAAGAGTTATTCTTTTGTCATATTTGGGCAACCTTTCACAGTGAACATAAAGTCTGCATGACGCTTTTTTCCTGGCTCAGAAGTGCATACGTGTGTGTGTATGACATCTACAAGGGGTGTGTGTTAGATGCTCTTACTGGTAGGGGTAATTTTTGTAAAAATAACTTTTTTTAAAAAAATGATTTTTAACTGTTCCTGGAGCTACTGTGATGGTTAAACTTTTTTCTCCTTTTTGAGGTAAAGAAATATATATGTGTGTGTACATATGTACACGCATACTGATCTAGTCATGAGTCTTTGGATGTTGCAGAAACTGCCTGAAATGAGTCCACAAACTTTCTTTCTCAATTTAGCTCCAAAGCTGAAATCTTAGATATGCAGCACAGAGGTAGAAATGCTATTTTTATGAAGATGTCTGGGTAACTGCAGTTTCTTCCCTGTTATTTAGTAGTAACAGAAGTCTTCTTGGGTGCAGATTCCTTTATTTCCTCATGTACGTTTAAATTACCATACAATTTGTTTAGAGGCAGCTCTGCTGTTCCTCCAACCTCTGCAACAGTGGTCAGTAAAACCAGTATATGTTGGAGGTATGAATCTTGCCTGCTGTCCTTTTTTAAGAAGTTTGGATTGAATTTTAGTCCTTAGTACTGCTCTGTAAAGAAGAGACGGTCTCTAACAGGAATGCAGTTTTAAACGCTTGGCAGAGCAAAATGTCAGTATTGTTAAGAGACAAGAATTTCTCCCTTATTTGCCAAAAAATGTGCTGTCTGACTGATCCTGGAGTGTAAAGCCTTTCTTTCTGTACAAACCTGAATGCAGAAACTTTGAGAAGAAATGGAAATGTCCACTTAAACCCCTTTCAATATGTAGATTGGGAAAAAGTTAAAAAAAAAAAAAAAAAAGCTAAATTAAAAGGGAAGTAGGAAAGACCTTTGATTTAGGATTTATGTAGAGCATCCATCAGGCTGGTAGGGAGAGAGTCAGAAGTGAGGAGGACCAATCAGTGAAATATCAGGAAAAACAATCCCACTTATTATGATGCTAAAACTAGTTAAAAATTGAGGACAAGAAAACAGTACCAACTTGCACCTGTAGAGCTTTCCCTGTTACAAGTTTGCCCTAGAACTTAGCTTTGATAAGGGCACAGTGTTGTCAGCAAAAACGTCTCTTTATTGGCAGAGTGGGGAAGCAGCTGAGAGCAAAAAGGTGTCTTTTTGTAAATGCCATGATATTCTTAGGAGAAAAAGAAATCCCCCCATGCTATAATTGCCTAATGGAAGAAGTAACCAAAGAACTGAGGCTAGAAAATACAGGTGGCATTTCCTGCTCATCATCCCTTTGTTAGGGAACAACACAAAATGTTGTTACTAAAGATCTGAAAGAAGTGGAAGGAATATTTGTGGGCCTTGTTGCTACTTGGGGGGGGAAAGGAGATACCATATGATAGGGAGGGCTTGGAATGGCAAACTCTCAAGGTTAATGTAGACAAACGTCCCATAGCCAAACCTATCGACGGGCTGTGATCAGATTACAGAAGGTGTTGGTTATATTCAGTAACACCTTTTACCTACTAAATTGCATGGACAAGACAGTGTTACACTATTTTGCAGGCCCAAAATGGGTAAAACTAGATTTCAAGATTTCAGTTTAAAACTTAAAAAAAAAAAAGTAAAAATTGGGAAACACCAAACAACCTTTTTATTTTTGGGAAATCCTGTTCTAGCTTATACTCAAAACCAAAACAGTTATTTAGCATTTATAAATTGTTAAAATGGAAGTAATATTGGAGTGTTGTGATGGATGGATACAAGCTCTTCAGGAAGGAGATACTCAAAAAACAGGGAGGGGTGAGGTTTCCCTCTGTGTGAAGGAGTGTCTCAGATCTATGGAGGTCTTTTCTGGGATGGGATGACAGTGTGGTTGAGAGCCTCTGGGTCAGAATTAGAGGAGAGACCATATAGTGTGATGTTATATTGGGACTTCGGTATAGATGACCTGATTGTGGTGAAGAAGTGGGCAAAGCTTTCTTTAAACAGCTCGAGGTGGTTTCTGAATCCCAGACCCTGGTTTTCATGGGGGGCTTTAACTTCTCTGGTATCTGCTGGGAGGGCAACACGGTGGGATATAAGTGGTCCTAGAGATTTATGGAGGGTGTTAGGGATAATTTCTTGATACAGGTGCTGGAATGGACCAACCAGGGTATTATAATAATTGTCTGTGATGGCCATGAAGTAGTGGAGTTCAACTTCATGAGTGAAATGAGGAAAAAGGTAACAGAGTACAGACCTTCAACAGAGAGTATTCAGGAAACTGGTAGGTAGGGAGCTCATGGGAAGGATCTTAAAAGACAAGGGAAAGCTGGCAGTCCTTTAAGAACATCCTCCAAGCATAAGAGTGGTCCATCCCAGTGCTTAGGAAAATAAATAGACTTATCAGGAGACTAACTTGGCTAAGCACAGAGTTCGTGATGGAGCTCCAATGCAAAAAAAGCAGTATACAGGAGGTGGAAGCCTGGATAGGTGGCAACAGAGGAATTTAGAAACATTGATTGGGTGCATCTGGGTGGTGTCAGGAAAGCCAGAGCTCAGTTGAAGCTGAGATTTGCAAGGGCATCAGGAAGAACTTCCGTTGCTATGTCAGTACTGAAACGGCTGAGCAAGGAAAGCATGGACCCATTACTAAGTGGGGCTAGCAATTTAGTGACAGCAGACCCAGATAAGTCTGAGGGGTTTGGTGCCACCTTTGCATCAGTGAAAAGGGTTGCTTAGTGAAACCTTTGCTTAGTGAAAGGGTTGAGGAAGGAGAGGAATTACCAGCAGCGGGTGAGGATTGAGTCAGGAATTACTTGAGATAACTCAACCCATACAATTTCATGGGACCAGATCGGTAGCGTCCAAAGGTACCGAGTCCTTGCAGCAGGGCATCTCTTGATTCTTTGAAAGGTTGTGGAGATTGAGAGAGGTGCCTCATGACAAGAGAAAGGAGAAACAAATTTTTTTTATTATTATTATTTAAAGAAGATTTAAAAAAAAAAAATTGCAACTGATTTTACCTGTGACTGGAAAATCCAAATGCGATTTCCATGCATTTCCCATTGTGGTTTAACGTGGCAGGCAGCTAAGCACCACAGAGCAGTCTGCTCCCTCCCTCCCTTCCCACTAGGATGGGAGAAAGAACTGAAAAATGTAAAAGTGAGAGAGCTCATGGGGTTGAGATAAAGATAGTCTAATAGGAAAGAAGGGGGGAGGGCACGGAGTGATGCCAACACAATTACTCACTACCAGCCAAACAATGCCCAGCCAGTCCCCACGCAATGGCAGCCCACCCCCAGCCAGCAGCCCAGCTTTTATTGCTGGGCATGACACCACATGGCACGGGACATCCCTTTGGCCAGTCTGGGTCACCTGCCCTGGCTGTGTCCCCTCCCAGCTCCTTGTGCACCCCCAGCC
>VXAL01008759.1:45734-78533 GCA_013399475.1 Chauna torquata
CAATTTCATGGGACCAGATCGGTAGCGTCCAAAGGTACCGAGTCCTTGCAGCAGGGCATCTCTTGATTCTTTGAAAGGTTGTGGAGATTGAGAGAGGTGCCTCATGACAAGAGAAAGGAGAAACAAATTTTTTTTATTATTATTATTTAAAGAAGATTTTAAAAAAAAAAATTGCAACTGATTTTACCTGTGACTGGAAAATCCAAATGCGATTTCCGTGCATTTCCCATTGTGGTTTAACGTGGCAGGCAGCTAAGCACCACAGAGCAGTCTGCTCCCTCCCTCCCTTCCCACTAGGATGGGAGAAAGAACTGAAAAATGTAAAAGTGAGAGAGATCATGGGGTTGAGATACAGATAGTCTAATAGGAAAGAAGGGGGGAGGGCACGGAGTGATGCCAACACAATTACTCACTACCAGCCAAACAATGCCCAGCCAGTCCCCACGCAATGGCAGCCCACCCCCAGCCAGCAGCCCAGCTTTTATTGCTGGGCATGACACCACATGGCACGGGACATCCCTTTGGCCAGTCTGGGTCACCTGCCCCGGCTGTGTCCCCCTCCCAGCTCCTTGTGCACCCCCAGCCTCCTCGCTGGCAGGGCAGCATGAGAAGCAGGAAAGTCCTTGGCTCTGTGTGAGCACTGCTCTGCAACAGCTAAAACATTGGTGTTATCACTGCTATTTCATCACAAATCCAAAACATAGCACCATACCAGCTGCTATGAAGAAAACTGTCTCCCAGCCAAAACCAGGACACTCATGCATACTTAAGCTGAATATGTGGCTTGATTTTCTTTTCATGTGCTCTCACAGATAGTGGATGTGGAAAGTTGGCATGATTGATATACAAATTTACATATGTATGTGTGTACCTGTACAAGTGTCTAAACTCCCTCTGTAGTCAATAGATATGTAGTCAAGGAGTAGAGTTCAATTCATGCTACTGTGGGGGATGAGAAGTGCACTTTAGTTGCCTAAGCATAAGCTTCTACTGGTATTGGTGATACCTGGGATGGTATGCCTTATCTCTAGCTTCTGCTCGAGGAGGTATGCATCTCTCTAAATCGTTTTGCCATTTCTGCCAAAACCGTGTGGGTGTTGTAGATACCTAGGGAATCTTAAGTGCTGATGTTTAGGGTACAGAATCATGTCTGGAGTGACTGGTCAGCTCAGAGCTCTCCAGCTCGGCTGATTGTAGTAGAAGTTTGAACACTTATGCAGATTTCTGAATTTAGATGTCTTAATCTGAAACCGAATTCCACCTGAAGAGTTTCAGCCTAAGAAACCTGCTTGACAAGTCTGTCTTGGTTCACAGGAGGTCTTTTCTTACAAGTTAAAAAAAATGCCCGTTCCATTGTTGATAAGAATAGTCTTAACAAGGTCTGGCCAAAAACTTAAAATATGAAAGTGCCAGATAAAAAATGCTTGGCAGAAGAAAACAAATTGTATCAACTGCACAAGTAAAGATTTCAAAATTAAAGCTTGAACTATGCTAAACTTTGGAAGTTTAGCCAGTCGTGCTGTTTGGATGCTCGAAGTTGAAATAAGAAAACTGAAGAGTCAGATAAGACTTCAATATTGATGCATGTTTCAAAAAACAAAAGTACTTTCTAATAAGTTCTACCTACTCTTGAGTTACCAGGTGTCCAAGGAAGGAGTGTGGCATTAGCAGGAACAAAGAAGAAAATAGTGTAATGACATACATCTTGCTGGTCTCTGCATGTACGGCAGCAGCAATATCTTAAAGGAAGCCATAAAGAAAGTACAAATTGTCTTCCTGTTTTCTCTACTTCATTATCACTTGTGTTCCAAGTGTCAAAATTATGTTATAAAAAGTATTTAAATGTACGTGTAGTTGCCCAGTGCAGTATTATGCTATTTATAAATAGCTTTATTTTTATTATCTAATTTTGTCACAATTTCCAGACTTAACAGGAAAAAAAAAATCAAATAGAACTGGAGGAGAATTGAGATCTGAAACTGAAATGAGTATTGATTTTTCAGTATCAGGAAAATTTTACAGCCACTTAGTGAATTTGGGTTCCATTTTACATCTATGGTTGGGATTAAACAATACTGTCAAATTGTAAAATGATAGGGATTAGTGCTACTGTAGTGCTACAATAGGATGAAATGAAGTCCAGATTATTTTAAAAACAAAACCAAAAACTGCTGCAATAATACTGGTTTACAATGAAAAGCAAAAATAGCTGCATTTATAGTATTTAAAAGCTGCTTTTTTTCTTCCAGATCCTTTTCATAACAGTGCTGTACAGATTCTCTGGGAACACACACTTATTTTCTTGCTTGGAGAAAACTGTGAATAAATATTGTGAATAAAAGTTTCAATGCTAACCACTATCGTCAGTGTAGTAGTTAGCAGAAAACACTTCCTTCAAGTGTTCTTTCCAGAGTAATATTTTAGGGCTGTGGGACTGTTTAAATTCTAACATGATAACCTTGAGATAAAGAAACTGCTAATTCCCAATGTTCATGAAAATCCAGCATAATGCAGAACAGAATGCAGGGAGAATTTGCTCCAAGCTGACATCAGTCGAGAGAGAGAGCTCAGCCCCCCAGGCTTCCTTTGGAGTCTGGGAAGTGGGTTCCTCCGTTTATGCACAGGTGACCGAGAGCACCGTATCTTTTCTCGTGCTCTGAATCACTGTGAGCACCTCTGAGGATCTTAAATGAAGCTGGAGGAACTAGCCGGTAAAGCCGAGATTAGTCTTTGTAACTTTTGTCGAAAGCAGAGGGAAAAAAGCATAAATTGGTAGATTTCAAGTTGCTGAAGAATATAAAATGCATACATTGTAATGCACTCGTCTCAGGATTCAGGTGTGCCCCCTAATAAGCGCTCACAGTAGAGTCAGCTACAGCAGGCCGCTTGAGATCCCGTCCTGGTCGATTTTGAATACCTCCGAGGATGTTCGGAATGTCTCCAGGGATGGGGATGTTCAGGATGGCTGAGAGGTGCCTTCCAGCCCCACCTGCTCTGCGGGCCTGTGGACATGCGGCGTTCTGGATGGCGAGTCTCTGCCCCCACCAGAGGGCAGCCCCTTGTCCCCTCCAGCCTGCTGGTGCCAGCTCTCCCCGGGGGCCTGCGGCAGGTCAGGGGGGTCCCTGCTCCGGGAGCCTGCGGATATAGGTGGGCAACTCCTTTGGCCTACACATGCCTCTTACTCATGGGTGAGAAGTGATTGCTGTCTACGATTCCCGTAAATGCAATGCAAGCATTTGCTCATGACATTTACTCATTCAAACCGACACCGCAGTTGTTGTAAGTGCTTATGAAAAACATAGATAAAGAAATCAAAAGAAACTGTTTCAATCTGCTTGCATTTAAGGAAAAAAAAAAGTCTCTTCCCATTATTGTACAGACTTAAAGTTTGTTTGCTGACAAACCACTAGCTAAAGGTTTCAGCCTTTTTTTTTATGCTTCCTCCCTCAGTGTACTAGATGAGCTTTTATAGCTATTCGTACTTTGAAATTTTCTAGTGGGTCCAGACTGGTGTAAGTGTTCTCTATTCCTCGTTTTGTTCTTCTTTACCTAGGAGACATCTTCTTTAAAATGGGCATGTTAAGTATAGAAATCCTTGTTCCATTAAGAGTCTTCTCCTGCACTTTGCTGGTTAGTAAATAACACTCTACTTTCATGAGATATAAAGTGGATTTGTGGTGATTCATTCTAGATTCTTCTTCTCAAGTAAACTCTCACATGTATGTGTTGAAGAAATTCTAATCAATTTTCCAGTAAGTAAAGGCATTATGAAAGCTCAGGCATACTGTTCTGTCATTATTTACCAGGGGATCTGTCTCTTCCTAAAAATAAACAGGACTTTTTGGATTAGGAGGTAATTTCCTGAAAGTTCTCCTATGCTAAGATTGATATTTCATAGATAAACCAATTGGGGTTTTTTTTGTTACTTTTTAAACTGAAAAATAGGAGAATTACAATTTTTCAAGGGAGAAATGTAAGATAAAAATGGAGAAACACTTCTTGAGGGAAATTCCCAAAGTATTTCAGGTGGACAGGAATACATAGCACTATGACTTGTACTTCAAAATGTCAATTTTTTTTTTTTTGAAAAAAAAAGTTGAATTTATCATTTTGCACACCTCTTTAATTTACAAAGAATACCTTAAGATAGTCACCTAGATTTTAAAAGTAGTATTTGCAGAATTGCCAGCACCTAGTATTAGAAGTCTTGAGAAGACAGGAAGCTGTCTTCTGCTCTGATAGTATTGTCTAGAGGCAGCAGCGTTTTAAGGCAGAATACAAATGGAGTCAGGGCAGTGTCTAGAAGACGTCTTCAAGACCTAATTTATGTGCAGTCAGTGTTGTCTGTTACCTCTTAGAACTTGTATTGTGGGTAGCTTGGCCTAAGTTTAAAAATGTTTTTAATGACAAATGAGACGTTTATGATACATTAATCAGTACTGATTAAAATACTAATATTTTATGCTCTGGTGTTGAGAATAACTTGGAAAAATTATTTTGCTGGGTTTTTGAAGCTTCATTTTAAGCAACTCTTTAAAAAATAAATACTCTCTTGTAGTGGTATCATGAGCTTCTGTTTGCCTCTCTGGTGGTTGTTTAGTATTCTGTGGTTTTTGCTAAAATCAAGATTATTGAAAGTTCTGTCCTAAGCAGTTAAATGCTGAAGCATGTAATCATGCTTATGCAAGTCAAAGTAAAATGGTACTACTTTGTTCAGAAAAGACATTAGCTGTGGGATGCATTTGGCTGAATTTTGATTTCTTTGAGAAGAGCTGTGACAACTGATGAGCTTCCATAAACCACTTTTCGTCTGTGGCTAGGATGATGGATAATAAATCCCATGTTTTTTCCAAGAGGCATATTTTGAGGTGAAGGATTAAGCCCTAGCATGAAGTCATTCCAGTCTACGGGAGTGGAGGTCTCCTTTTCCTGTGAACAGACGTCCCCTTCCTCCTCTATGTTAAAGCAGATGGAACAGACGTGAATCAAGAAAGTTTTGTCTTATCTTTTTTAAATGGTATTAGCAGGTTTGTACATGGAGAAAAGATTTATTTTGCCCAATTCTAGATGCATGTAATCATGGAGTCTGAGTTCACGTGTGTTCCTAACTTTTACGTGAAGTGCTTTCAGTAACATTCGTCTGTCATTGCATACTTTGCTGTAAAACAGTGTTTTTCCTATAGTGTTAAAACGTGTTTAATAAGCAGAGGTACTACTGATGCTGAGAGACTTCAGTAGCGCATTTGCAGTTACCTCAGAAATGCCGTTGTGCTCTGTAAAGAAGACTGAATATTTAGGATTACTTGATCTTTTTTCTTTCCTGGACATTCACTGAAGTCTCAAACATTGAATCAACTAGTAAAAGTTTTTCTACCTAGACAGTACATTGATTGGAGATGAGAATTTTCCGTGACAGGAGCTGGATATTGAGCTATTGTCTAAGGAGGGTATCCGCAAGCAGGCTGAACATTGTTTTAATTGCACTCTTCTGTCCATGCTTCAGCAAACAGTCTTGAAAAAAAACTTTTGAAATGCAAAAAAGGTATTTTAGAGAATTACAGTTCTACTGTGGAGGACTGCAGTTTGGCCAGTTTTTGAGGAGTAGAGGGCCATATCCACAAAAGAGCTGAGATCTCCAAAAGGACTTTCAAGTAAAGGTTTAAGTACCAAAGTGTAAACTTGATCTGTAAAGAACCCTTCAGATTCCAACAGGAGTCTGAATTTTCACTGTTGATTCCCCCATTGCGTGAAGTTCTGCTTTTCTGTGTATCCCTGATTCTGTCAGTCTTCTCAGAGTTTAGCAGTGTGGCATCTGTTTGCTTTGTGGCTGGAGCCTGTCACTTGTTTGAAACTTCACACTGGGCTCCGTTATCGGTCTCCTAATCCAGTAAGCGTACTCTTACCACCATACCATACAAGGGCAGAATTCGTCCATATACACAATGTATTCTGTGTTTTTCAATCTCATTCTCTGTTAGTTTGTGTAAGTGACAATATATACAATGGCTGATCAAAAGCTATGCATTTAGTTCATTGCCAGGTCTACATAGGTTGCTTCTCTGCAACATCATGCAATGTATGGAGATTGAGTTCTTACTGCTTTCCTCCCCCAAGGAAAGATATTCTATGTATAGCTGACAAAGCTGACAAAAAATTTTTTGAAACTTTATTTTTTAAAACCTTTGTTTCTGTGTAAAATCTGGTTGAAACTGGACATCCAGTTCAGAATTACTAGTGGTGATGGCAAATGGAGAAACAGACAGACAGGACGTTTCAGATGCATTCTTGCTTTGGAAATTAGTTTAAACTATGATGGATGAGGAGCTACTATTGTTTATATTACCTCATATAAACTATTTAGTTGGTTTAGAGCACTCAACCAAGAAATGGGAAACATGCACTGAGCTTCAATTTTCTATTCTGCCTGACAGAGCACTCCCAAACCCTACTATTTTGGAGGTGTTTTGGTTCTTAGGGAAGTTGCAGATTTTTTGACAAGCAGGTGCATGGTATTTAAAAATCTATGCACAGTAATCTTCAGTATTGATCCGTTTTAGCTTTGGCTTGACAGCTTCACCAGTGGCTGATTCCTAGAGAATGCCGTTTAGATACAGTGGGGTTCTCCAAGAATCCTCGACAAGAACTCAGCTTAAGGAGGAACAAAATGTTATTAGTGCAGCTCCTGAAAGCACCTATTATCTAGTCTAATTTTGTTGTTGTTTCACTTCAAGTTGCTTAAATATAATACTTGATTTTTGTGGGGGTTTTTTTGGTTGTTTTTTAGGAAAGGATATTTATTTTACAGGAAATGCAAAGCAAAAGGAATGAGTGTTACACACTTTCTTGATTACTTCATTATGACAATAGTAATTAGTTTTGTGGAATAATACAATTGTTAACACTTTTCAGATGAAAATTTCTTTAACGTTTTAGTATTTTGAACTGTTTTGAACTGTTTCCAAGTGTGTTGCTAAAGTCTTTATGTTCCTGGTATTCATAGTGCCACTAACATTCTTCTAACTATTGTGAATAGTCAAAATCCTACATGACTTTTGGTAGCACATCTTGCATAAGTCTTTGCAAGACTGTGACCCAAGAGCTTTTAAAACTTAATTTCCAAAATAATCACATTCGCTGTATACATCAGGGTCAACAGCATAATGGCACAGAAGCCACATGGACTAGATCTTTTTTGAATGCTGCAGAACCGCTGTCTGTGTGAGGCAACAACTTTTAACTTCTGCATTTCTTTCAGTTTATTTAGCCATTACTTTGAGAATGAAAATACAGCCTTTTGATGGCCGCCAAAACATCTACAAATTTTTATTTTCCTTCAAGTGAAATAGGAATATAATGATAATGGATAAATTTGGCTCATCTGCAAAGTGGTGTACGCACACTGTCAAAACATGTTACAGTCAGTAGAGCCTTTTGAGGGCAATTACAGTGCTGCTTTTCTGAACAGCCTTTCAGAGGCTTAACTAGCCAAAGTACCTAACATTAGATACCAGAAGTCAAATGAGCTAAATGTACTCACCCTCTTAGCCGTGTTCTTTCACAGTGCTCATATAACTAGTACTGTTGTTATTATAGTTGGAGTTAATAAATACAACAATACTGTAACTTTGCAGTAACAATATAATTAGAAAAATAGTCCATTCACTTTAGCTTAGACCACTTAATTTGTAAGCTTCCTGCAGCAAAAATAAATGGGAACAGCGTTTGACATGAAAGCTATAGACAAGCCTTTCAGAATCATTCTGAACCTGAAATGCATATTATTTCCTCAGTTCTGACATCCATTTCTTTTTTTGTTCTGTAAGTTCATTGAGCAATGTATAGTTCTTAGACCTTTGTTGTATCTCGGCTGAATTTATGTAAAGGCCTTCAGATAAGACCAGTGTACATGAAAGAGATTTTGGTAGCAAAAAAGCAATGCAAGCCTTCTCTAAGAGCTACTAGCATCTGCTGAGCTAACCTTCTTCAATGTGAAATACATATAGTTTGGTCACTTAAATCAGTACACAATAGAATGCCTCCCAGTTTTTCTGGTAGATATTAGGAGTGATGGTCAAAGGATAATTTTTTAAACATGCAAATTATGCATACGTATTATTTATAACCTTATGTTTGTTTTGGAGAAACCACAGAGTTCTCTGCCTGGTAAAGTTTACTCAATTTGTGAATTCTTCCCAACGAACAGCTAAAAGATGAATATGCAAACTTAATTGTTTTGGGGTTTTTGATTGTTTGTTTGTTTGTTTAAATTCGGAGTAGTATTGCTTTTCATCTGGAGGCTCTACTGAGGATCTGAGGATCTATTCAGATCTACAATAGTCTTTCAAGGTGTTTTTATTTTAAATGGCATCAGGTGTTTTGCAGGTTCATATGCTGTGACAATTTGAAATTAAAAATGGATTAGATTTTTGTGTTGTTCAGTAACTTGTTATGCAAGTGTCATCAGACATTCCAGAAGGGCTTAACTTTTTCATTGCTGTTCTCCAATCCAGCCTCTGTATGCTGTTAATAGTGGGATATTGTTATATTTTTGAAAACTGTGAAGTTTGGAAAAGGTGTGTAAGGTAGATCTAGCTTCTCAAATAACTCAGGTAGCCTACTGATCTGCTCAGATCTGCATACTCTGTGACCTTAAAGCTTCTTCTGCGTCATGTTACTAGAATTTGGGTGCTGCACCATCATATGAATAGATCTAATCATTTTGGCCAGAAGCAATCCTGTTCGCATGAGAAGTGTCTTTGTTTAAGAGAAAAATGTGACCTATGATGATAAGGTTTGGTGAGAATAGAGAATTACTAGAGGGATGCAAAGGCAGGAAGGTGCTAAGAAGTTATCACCTATGACCATATAGTAAGCAAAAATTAACACTTTCAAATGCAATTAGTGGCTCTGGTTTTGGACAGGCTACCCTTAAGAGGACAACTTTTTTGAAGGAGATAAAGAGAATTTACCTTCCCAAAATCACATTCTCTGCAGATACATGAACTTTGGAACCCAAAAGCTTTTAGCATCCAATATTACAGGTCTCGTTTTAAGCCTTAGCCACATTCTAGTATATTATTTTCATTTCAGTTCACAAGGATAGGCACCCACACTCATACTTTGGTCAGATAAAAGACTGTTCAACTTCCAGAATAACTAAGCAACAAGAGTCACAGGAACAAATGTAATTGAAATTGTAATTCATATCCAGTATAAGATATTTAAAGATTAATTTTTGGCATTTAACTTTATTTTTTCTTACTGGGGTTCCTAACTGTGATATGTCTGCCGCATAGGTTTTTGGCCTGATCACTGAGATGTTTACCAAAGTTTTGATTAGTTTTGGTTTGCATTATCAAATTTCTCTGGATGCTTTTTTTTTTTCTTCTTTTTTTTTCTTTTTTCCTCTGATGCTTGGGGAGCAGGGGGAAACCAACTGAAAAAAACATAACAGATCTTGCTCATTTCACTTATTCACTTTTGCTTTACAGGAGACACATGAAATTGTGGCTATCAAGAAATTCAAAGACAGCGAAGGTAACCTTTTCTGCTGTGTAATCTTTCTTGTCAATAACTACCCTGTTAATATCTCTCCAGTTAAAATAAGAAGTCTCATATGTCAAGGCATGAGATTTAAAAATGATTACGATTTATTAGCTCTGTGAATATTCAAGGCACTTGATCCTTCGTACCTGCCTAGGGACTGTATTATACAGTTGAACGAGAGAACTGCCTTTCTTTCTTGGTGCATCTATCTTAATGTTGTTCAGATTGTGGCACCACACCTGGTAGTATGACCTGTCACTTGGAGACTAGGTGTGATCAGAAAATGGCAAAAACTCATCTTGCAGCACTGGCTTATGGAGTCTTTGAGCTTTATCACCCCTCACCCGGGGAGGGGATCTTGAATGCTCGGGGGACTTGAAGGGGTAAATGAAGAAGGCAGAGAGAGGTCACTTAGAAGCTCTGTGGTGTGCAGAGTTGGTGGGGAGCTCTCGGGAACCCGTGGGAGCTGGCTGAGGAGGCAGCGGTTCTGCCCTCCCTTCACCAGGCTTCACTTTCCACAGGGGAGCTTGCTCCTTGTCCCCTTTCACAGCAGCCTCTGTAGTCTCCCGTGTTGCTGAGTTTGCTGAGAAGGGGAAAGACCTGACTCCTGCAAGGCTTACTGTTGCTGGCAAAGTGGATGGCAGAAGGCAGGACACGGGCATTACTGCCAGTGCTGCACACGCCTATTCCTCACCTAGGACTAATAAAACCAGAGATCCATACAAGACAAGACTGGCTCTCTGGCCTGCGCTTGCTGGGGGAAACAGTGAATCCCAGTATGCTATCACAGGCAAAACTGGCAATCAGCCACAGAGAGCAACTGTCTACCTTGCATACATCAAAAGTTAGCCCTAATCCCTCATGGACTAGCATAAACAGAAAGAGAAGCCGAGCATGAAGTAATAAGAGTAATTCCAGTTGGAGGTGATGCAGCTATAATCAGCCATGCACCGAGGCTTTATCTGAAAGCTCAACAGTCTAATGATGTGGTTTAAAGAAGTAGCAGCCATTTTATTTTAGCAAACTTCTCTTTTTTGGTATTGTTATAGAATTACGGATGGCCATGGAGGTGTGGTTGGTTACAAAGACTGTAATGTTCAAAGTTAGTTAGACACAGCAAGTTCAGATTTGTGTCTGTCATTTCATGCAACACAAACTCTTGCATTGCAGCTGATTTTGCCAGATGCTTGAAGAGTGTAGCTGATGAATCTTTTAGCCCTGCTGTTCAGAAATCTGTTTTAAAACCCTGTTAAAGAATGTAGAAGATCATTTAATTGTGGTGGCCATCTTGACCGGGTCATGAGAGTACTTCAGAATCACATTTTGGACTTCAATATGACTGTTCAATACACATCAAAAGCATTGAATCTCAGTATTAAGCCCCAAACAGGATTATGATATTAGACAGTATAGCAAAAGATGAAAACAAAAAAACGCATCATTGCCATTAGTTTTGGCTTTCCATGAGTATTACGTAATACCAGTTTACATGACTGATGACTGCTTTTCAGAGTTGTAGCTAGTTGTTTACAACTTTCTGGAAATACAACAGAAGTCCTTTTGATAGATTTGATTCAGCCCATTTCACATCTGTCTTGTTAATATGCTGCTTCATTACAAATCTGAATATACTGTAATTGTTTCTATTGCCATTTTCATTTCACTGAATTTTTGCTGTTTGACATGTGCATGCTAAATGCGCTGGAAAGAGAGTGTCTGGTTACAGAAGAAATTATGTAATCAGGCTGATGCAAGCCACCACCAAGCACTCAGTTTTAAAATGAAATGATTTAGATTGCTTTAAATGATATATTTTTTAATCAGAACATTTGTGGTGATAGTACTTTATTTTCCTCTCTCCTCCTGCTACGCTTCATTATTTTTTCTGTATTCTGATGATAACTGTATGTATTCACACAACCTGTATTATTCTCTGTCCACTGCAAACCTGTTTTTGCCTTCTGCTTGTGTGGAAAAGCACTTCTCTTCCTTGTCTCTTATTCCTATGTCTTTGTGGTACATGACCTGCAGGTGGGATTTAGTTTTGATTTCATGCAATCATATCCCATTTAATATTTCTCTGTTGTGGATAACAGTAGTAAGAGATTAAGAACCTGTCTTCTACATGTGCATGGGCAAATTCACTGAGTTAATGGATTTCATTTTACTAAATGAAGAACAAAAACTAACATACCCTTTTTAATTTGACACTTCGTTGGTACTATCCTCTAGAACCCAGCCAGGTCAAGGGCCCCTCAATGATAAGCACTCTACAAAGCTTTAGTAAAACATTTTTTTTTTTTTAAACAACTTCCATACAACTAAATTGTCAAAACAATAGTTGAATTTCGTGACTCAGAATCACACATTCAAGGCTTCATTGAATCAGTATTTGCTCTACTGTCCTCTGTGGCCACTACAGTGATCTGCATTGCTGAATTTCAGTTAAAAGCCTTGTGTGGAAACTTAAAGGACTTAACAATTCTGTGCTTCTGTCTTAATTTGTGATGGCTTCTGGAGAATAAAATTACTTTGGAGTCAAATAGATCTCTTTGACATTGTTCAAAAATGACCTTTGCATTCCATTGTTTCAGCTGAGAGGGTAACTTTGCCAGTGCTTCAGGCACGTGATACATATGTGTGGGGTGGAGGATGTCTGTACACGTACATGCATATTTTTGGAAGTATATTAGTGCTCTTCATAATGAAAAAGACAGAAATGCAAATGATAGCTTCTTGTGAAGCAACTTTTTCTGCCACTGAAAATCACAATGGTAATGAAGGGAAGACTGTGAAGGTTATATAGTGATAGCACAGTCATCAGCTACCTCTCTTCCAGTGCAGAAGCATCCAGGCAGCAGAGAGAGCCCACAGCGGAAAATAAGCCTTTTTCTCCGTAGTATCCAGAAACAGAGATTTTAATCAGGGGTTCAAAATAAAGATGCATAACACTTCTTACTGATCTATTTAATAAATATTACTCTGTCACTTTTACTTTTGTACTCTAGAAAATGAAGAAGTCAAAGAAACCACTTTACGGGAACTTAAAATGCTTCGCACTTTGAAACAGGAGAACATAGTGGAGCTGAAGGAAGCCTTCAGAAGAAGAGGAAAATTATACTTAGTTTTTGAATATGTGGAAAAAGTGAGTTGAGTTTATACTATCTTTGCCACAGTTAAATCATCAGCTTAATGGAAAAGTCTTTAAAATTACTTATACTTTTAAAAATGAAGCTATTATAATCCATAAAAAGGAACAGCAGAAAAACTGTAATACAATCTGAATTGTTGTAATTAGACCTTTACTGTGAGAAAAATGGCACTGATATCTTTATTATTGTTTTTACATCATGTGTTGGTCTTTAAAAAAAAAAATCTTCCATACATGAACAGAAACATGTTCAAATCATGTAGACTGGAATACATACAATTTGAAGAAAATTTTCTATCCAAATACTTCATTTTAATTGTAAAGTTGATTAACTGTCATATGTTATGTTGTGTAATGGATTTTGACATAGTCGTTCAAAACAAGATCATAGATTTTTGACCTTGGAATCTGTTGAAACTTTCTCCATCTCTCCCTGTTAAAAATAGGATTTCTGTTTGTATATTTCTGTAACAAGTTCACTATCAAAAGTTGCTTAGAGGGATTTGGCAAAGATCACTGTCATTATTTCCAATCCTGACCTCATTTGAAATGATTCCAAAACTTTCTTAGATTGGCCTACTGTTGCCAAGCATCCTGGTCTGTTTCTAGGGAGAAACAGCCTAGAACAGATTGGTTCTCCATTATTTTTGCAACTTTTGTGATGATGATAGACCTTACCTCTGTATCCTAACCATGTAGCATTTCTTAATGGAAATAATTAGATGGTATGTGGATACACACAGTAAAACTAAATGCAAGCTTAAATATATGTATATATGTAGCTTTCATGAGACACTGCTCCCTTGATTAAATTCATTTAATATTCTGCCAATGTGATGTTGCAGTACAGCTGAGTGCTAATCCTTTTCAGTCAATTCTCTCCTGTGTTAAAGGTTCCTCACCCTAAATACTGTGTCTCCCTTACCTCAGTTTACAATTTACTATGTGGTAAAACTTCATTGCATAATGTGAGGTGACCTATTTTAGGCTAAAGCTTGGCAGAAGACAGTTTTGTGTTTCACCAGATTAGCAGCTCCTAATGTGGTGGATCTTACTTAGCCCTAACACCCAAAGCTTGCCTTGTTCTACCCATAGTCCTTGTGATTATTCCAGACACGTGGAATGTCTTTGATCACACACCAAGTAGAACATATATTTAATTTTGTGTTATAGTTGAATTAGCTAAGCTCACTCTAGTAGTGGGTTGGAAGAGCAGTGTCAATAAAAGACATTTAATTATCTAATAAGAGCTATTTCAAAAAATGTTAATACTGGTAAGTATACCAGGCTGCAATAACATTATTAAATCAGAGTAAAGGAATATAATGATAAAGATACACATCATATGTCTAATGTCATTTTTGTTCTAATGTCATTTCCATATTAATAGTCATCTTTAATTCCAGTTAAACATCACTTTCTGTGACTGTTTCACATTTTCAGGTGTGTCAAGTAGTTTCCACTGGTTCTTATAGATGTCTGTAAGACCAATCTAAAGACCACAATGATTTCTGTATTTTCAAATGAGGAAGAGTAGAAGGAATTAAATAAAACATGGTACAATAGTCTAATTTTTGTTCTAACTGGTGATGAACAGCATTTGTCCTTTAGAGAAGCTTAGCCCTGCAATACTCAAATCCAGATTACTTAAATTCATATTTAGTCTAATCTCCTTTACCCATTACCTTTAGTTAATGTCTTCATATAGGATTATGTCTTGCTGTGTTGATGCTACTATTTTCATTCATATTTATAACACTGACTTTTTGACATACTTATCCAGAACTACAGGCCTCTGTGTGGACAAGAAACTAAAATCAGTATGGCTCCTTAAAAGAAAATTCCTTATCTGAGGTCTGAAGTGTAGCACTCAAGCACATAAGTTCCAGTATTTATTCACAGATTGCAAAACTCAGAAATGCTTTCAAATATTATTAAAGTCTCTATTTGTTTTGTCTTATATTTGTGTTCATTAAAATATCTTACAAGGGAAACCTCAAATTTTCTTATACAGCTGAAGAAAATGTTTGTCAAAGATAAGATAAATTTATTTTAAATGAAAAACCTGTGCAAATGCTCAAATTCATATTAAAATGAGTTGTGTAAGGCAATATAGCCAAAATACTTATTTCCCTTTCAGTATTCATTAAATAAGACTCTATTCTGTCTTCAAGTGGGCTGCTGCTGCCTATTATTCATTCAATTAGGATTTAGAGTACAAACTCCACTGTACTTCTAATTGTGCAAAACTGGAGACATTTGCTAACATAATGGAAATCTAAATGTCCCTTTTCAAAGAGGAAAGTTATTAGTATAACCAATCAGTTTAATTTTTTCATGGGTATATTTATAAAACAGTTAATATGGCCATAGTTACTGTAATGCAAAGATTTCTAGGGTCAGTATAGCTGATACATAAGCATAGGATATTCCATAGGTTACTATTTATGCCCCTGTGAGGCATTTTTATATCTGGTACCTCATTTGCATTGGCAGTATTATGTTGCTTTAGGTATGCCCATTCACACACAGACATGGTTTGTGATTAATCACAGGCCTGCTATGTGAAAACCACAGAACTAGCTTAATAATTAAGAAAAAAGCATATTAAAAGTGTAGTAGGACATATAGAAAATGCTGTGCTTTACAGTTTTTTTCATACAGCCACAGTGACCTGGTATTTCTGTTTAAGCAACTTTTTGTATGTAAATGACTTTTTCGAAGTTTTAGAATAATTGATGACAGCCTTTTAAAGACTTGTGGTACATTTGCAGTTCAACTTTAAGGTTTATTGTCTTCACAAATGCTTTCTCTAGAATGAAAACAGCTAGTACTATGCTTACGATTAAAATACACTCCCTGAACGTTTATTGATTTTTTCATAGCCAGACTCAGTGTTGTAAGTATGTTGCTTCAGAAGGCTGAAAATGACTTATGTTTTAGCTACTACAATATAACTTTTTAAATAATGTCTTTTAAACATTTAGAATATGCTTGAATTGCTAGAAGAAATGCCAAATGGAGTTCCACCAGAAAAAGTGAAAAGCTATATCTACCAGCTAATTAAAGCAATTCATTGGTGTCACAAGAATGATATTGTTCATAGAGGTAAGTGTGTAGTTCTCCACATGGAAGTAAGCCCCTGGTAGGAAGTGACTTTCTACAGGGAAAGTCGTTACAGCTTGAAGTAAATTTATTTAACATAAATATAAGCAATTGCTTTATGTCAACAGCAAGAAGATCTGTAAATTTGGCTGAGTCTTAAGCCTCCCATATGACTTCAAATTGCTTTAAAACTGAATTCATCTACATATAAAGCTTGCTGTCCACTGTCTTTGGTGTATGAGTAAAGATTGTATTACCTGCACAGTGAAGTAAAATTGCAGTACAAACATTGCCAAAGGAAAAGGAATTTTTAAACGTTTCCTGGCACTCAGTCATTTCACTTCTGAATCTGATAATAGAATATTACTAGGAAAATAACCCAGAAATTAAAGCTTGGTCCCCTGTGTTTTACTTCTGCTTAAGGCAGTTCCTCCCAGCTCGCATGACTTCAGCTCCGTATATTTACTTTCTCCAGTAAATTTCAAGCACTTACAACACATATTTTGATGTGTGACAATATCTAGTTTTATGTAGTTTATGCTTATTTAATTCAATTGTATTTTGTTTTGTGGCTTTGCAAGAGTAACTTTTCTAATTAATGTTCCCAATAAATTAAAATTCTCATACAATTTACTGTTTGTATTTGAGACCGATCAAAACATACGCAAGAGTCTGAAATATTTTGTAAAATACAGTTTGAAAAAGTATACCATACACAGATACAACAATATCCATTTAGGAATAAGAAATAGGATTAAAACCAGAGAACACACTTTTTCTAAAGAAATGACAAAAGGTAGTCAAGAAGATCATCATAACTGAAAATGTTGAGCATGACACACATTTTACTGATTAACTGGGTAATGAAATTACTTTTTATTTTTTTTGGTATTATTTTGCAATATGCAATATTCTACATGTTGTTTTGCTCTCCAGGAGTATCTGTAAGCACCTTTTATCTTCCCATGTTTTGTTGGGAAACACTTTATAAGACTTCACATGGCAGAAAATTAATTCAGCATGTTCACAAATAGAATTGCTGGAAGCTGTTTGAGCAGTTGCTCTTGTAATGCTTTGTTTATGATTGCAAGAATATCTCTAAATACATTATTATGAAATAATATTGGCAAAGTTCAAAATTAGAAGGAGAAGTTAGTTAACAGCTATCCTTTCTTTTTTTGTTATTTGATACTCTAGATATCAAACCAGAGAATCTCTTAATAAGTCACAATGATGTTCTGAAGTTGTGTGACTTTGGTAAGTTCAACAGATAGATTTCTTCTTACATTTTTAAGGAAAGTTTCTTGCAGTGGAATTTTGCGTTATTCTTGTAAGAGTTCTGCAGTGCATACTGTTTAAAACTCTTTGAGTGGTCAGAATTGATTACTTACTCAGGTTTGTGGCTATTACTTTAATCTGAAAGATCTGTAGGCTTAATTTGTGTTATGTCAATAGAAATGCTGCATTTGTCTCTTCCTGTATTTGACAAGGTTTTTACTAGCACTGCTATTGGCACTCAATAAGGACAGTGCAGATGATAAACTGATTAGAAGGCTAGCAAAACTGTAGGTCTGTCTGGCCTGCATATTAAAAGAAAAGATGGTTCTTGTTTTGTAAAGGCGCTTACACTTCTTATATTTTTTGTATACTTTTTAAACCACTGGCTTTCATGGACTGTTAGGTGTATAGTTACAGATCAACTTTTATTGTTGTATTAATCAAAGAATCATGTGTCAACATATGATTAATGACTGAATAGCTGGAGGATAGAGTCAGAGTTGTACATGTACTGTTAACTTTGATATTTCCTGACTTACCAATACCTGTTTAATGTCAGCTTTAAGGCTTTGAAGAATCAGCACCCAAGTACAAGACAAACTTTGCCCATGTGAGTAATCCCCAGAAGACAGCAGGGTGGCATATACGCTGTTCCAACAATCTCTATTCTAAATGCTACATAAACACAGAATAAAATATTGTTCCCTCTAAAAAGCTTACAGTTTGGCTTGGTAAAATAAAATTCAATTCCACACTGCTACCCAAGGGCACTTTTCTGTGAGAGCACTTTGAAAGCTGTCATTTCAAACCTCTGCAATTTTGAATGAAAAGAGGAACTGTTAAAAAATAAATAAATAAATTGCAGTAGGTTTTTAGGAACACAGAAAAAGCATTTGTCTTTTGCAGTGCTGCTTATTTCTTCCAATCCTAAAAGCATTTTTGCTTAAGCATTCAGAACCAGTAAGTGTTCCAGGAAAAGCCATAGAATATTTGGTGCACGAGTTCTTTGAATGAAGGGCGGTTTATTTGCAGCCTGAGGAACTGCATAGCTCTGACAGCACGCAGTGGCGCTGGTGCGCGGTGCCTGCAGCGCCCTGGCCCTCTCTCTGGCCACGGGCCTACTGCGTGCCCTCTGCGGCTGCCCTCCCCTGCCAGCTCTCTGCCCTCCGTGTCCCCAGAGCCGCCGGGGCTCTGGCGGGCAGCAAGGTACTGAAGTAATTGAGTGTTCTGGAATAGCCCTGTGGACAAAACAGTTTGAAATAAAAAAATTCTTAATTTTTTAATAAGATAGTTCTTCATAATCCTTGTGCTATGTTCTGCACATATCGTACTAGAAAAAAGGAGATTGAACATGGTGCTTGCCTGGACGACACATGTTGTGTGGGTGTCATTTCTGCCAATAGAAATGGGAAAAGAGAACAGCACAAAATGCCGATTACAGCAGATGCATCTGACTTGTTGGAAATTGTTAGGCATTCTGACTAGTATGCTTGCTGTTTCAACACCATGTCTTCAAAATTACTTGTTTTAAAAATGTCTTAATCTTTGTATGATGCATGAGCATGGAAATCATGAAACAGGACTGGAAAAGACCTCAAGAAATTCTGTAGTGCTTCCACCTACTCAAACGATTAAGGGTGTCTGTGTCATTTTTGACAGGTGTTCACTTAGCTTATTCTTAAAGATCTCAATAATGAAGGTTCATTAGCGTTCCTAAGCACCTATTTAAGTCCTTGCATGTCATTAGGAAGTTGGACTAGATGATCTTTGATGGTCCCTTCCAACTGAACTATTCTATTCTATTCTATTAATGTTAGAATGCTTTACTTTGTCTAACTTAAATTTGCCTTATTTCTCTATAAGAAACTGACAATCTTCTGAACTCCTTGTTCTTTCACTCATTTTACCTTGATATCTATCCTACCCTTTGAAGTCCTTTCTTGAAATCTCTTGTTTTATTTTGGTTGTTTGCCATCCTTGTGTTGACATACATTTTGCAAGCTCTGTTGCTTTCATAGTTGCTCTTACCCAAATCACTTTCTGTGTTCCTGTTCTAATATATTCCTTCTCACTGTTCAGAGTTTGGTCTAATCTTCTCCCTAGTTACCTTCTTTTATTTTTTGCATCAAAAATTGTTCCCAATACCTCAGCACAATTTGGAGATAGGATCAATAAGCTAGCTCTGCCACAACAGAAAATTAGCAACTGTGCTGTTAGAAAAGTGTTATGCTTTCTTGAATTATCAATTCTTCCATCATTTCAGCATGGTAACATAGAGTCGGAGTAGTAGTGTATCCATAAAATGGTTTCCTACATCACCTGACAATATATAGATGCCACTGAAGCCCATGATAAATATTTTTCATTTTCTGTCTTGACACAACAAATCCATACTGCACCTAATCTGTCAAAGTTAGGGGCTGATGATTCTTTTTTTCAGATTACATCAGTTGATGATGATCTCTGAACATGGTAGTTGCTGACTGTGACCAGGTTCCAATGGAGTGGCCTGGAGGGAGGCTCTGTCCTTGACTTGTTGATTCCTCTGGTACACCTGGGCTGGCGGGCTTGTGCTGTACATGGGCTGCTGTGATGTGATTATTTGTATCATGTGGCACCTTTATCTTTCTCCTTCTTCATTTAGGTTGGGGTTTCCCACTGTTCATTTTGACTGTCCCATTGTTTCAGGATGGCTCTTGGTTATTTTCCCTCTCATGTTTAAAATCACGAATGAAAGATTTTTCACTGACAAGACAAATCAAATGGGTCATGTAATTTGAAACAGAAACAGGGCTGCACAAGGAGTTCTAAATATAGTAATGTTTAGAAATTTACCCAATGTTAGTTTTAAGTAATAAAAAATAAATAAAAAATACTTTCAAGTTTTTGTCTAGCAGCGTCAGTAATGTTCAGCAGAATTATGGGAACAGATGAGAAGTATTCTTATTTTGGGACAACTTTGAAATATCTTTTCCTCATTGTACATGCCTTTCTGTTTACTAACTCTTGAAGGGGGAGGTATCTTACAAAAACTAACATCTGTAACCTATGTCAGTAATGAATTTATTCTTGTCTCAAACCACTAGTCTAATAATAATCTCTGCACCCAAACTTTTACTCTAAGTTGGAGTAAATTAGTGTAACCACAAGGGTGAGCGGGGCTGGGGTCCTTCATACTAATGCTGCCAAGTGAGATACACTTTCAGAATACTAAAAATAAATCAAAAAATAAATGACATCCTTACAAGCATAGTTGTGTGGGAGAATCACTTTTGGCAGCTTCTGCATTAGAAGTCAGAAATAAAGAAAAATGACTGTTGCATTTAAGTAGCACTTACTTATTCTGAAAATGAAATTATGCCTTATACCTCTGCAAAACTTTGGACTTTTTATTCTTTCTTCATCGCTCATGCAATAATGGAAGGACTCCTAGTGATTTCACTGAAGTCAATTTTCAACCAAGTTTTATTGCCACATCCCAGTAAGGAAGCATTTTGAAAATGTTTCTTCTACATTTCAGTCCCAAAAGTTTGTTTTAGTTTGAGCTCTAGTTCTACAGTGGAGTCTTGCTGCTGAGATCTGTCTGACCTCAGTCTCACCTTATTATTAATTACTTACTTGAAAAACAATAAGATGCTTGATACTTTACCAAAAACAGTGCTAGCAGCTGATCTAGAGTACTTCTGCATGAAGAATCTAGTAGCATCATTACTGTGGTGTTCAGCTAACTTTTTATAAATGGAGGAGAATGAAAACAATATACAACTTATTTGTACATCTGGATTTTCCAGTGTATGCACTCTTCTCTCTGTTGGTCTTGTTATTTCTTAAGACAGAAGTTGATTGGCACAATTGCAAATAAGTAGACAGTTTTTTGATTCTTAACAAAATGATGTGGAGGAGAAAGTTAATTTGGACTTGGTTTCTGATCCTAATTCACTGAGAGCCTTGTTATAAATATGATGCTAAAGCAAGTGGGAAGCTGACAGTTGTGGAGTGACCTAAATGCCGATGTAAAGCAGTTCTGCTGATCTTTGGTAGAGTCCTGCCTTTTGTAGCTTTGGAGAGATGACCCCTTTATTTGCCAAGAATAACACATAGCTTCTTGACCACCTGAAAAAATGGAATGCAGTGAGACTGTAGTTGTTAAGATCAATGACTAAAGTGTCTACTCCCCATGCATATGGTAAGTTTCTATTGTTATGAATCTTCTTCTGCAAACAGTATTTCACAGTGAAATTTAGCAGCAATTGTTCAATAGCTTGCACGACATACTGACAAGTAACTTTTATCAATCTGTTCCATTATGGTGAAGCACCAAATGTAATGTCAAAACACCATAGGTTTCTTTTGGACAGTACTGAAGTAAAGTAGTCATTAAAGCAGACATTCTGACTTTCACTGTTGTATCAATAAAAGGTTACATTTTGGTAGATGAGCAGTCCTTGGAGACATTCTGCACTAGGGCTTGTAAACAATTTACTTCTGTTTAAATAGGTGTGACCTCTTACCTCCAACATCGTTGATGATGTGCATATTTTATTTAAAATAGGATATAATCTTCCACACTGTTTTTGACAGGCTTTGCTCGTAATCTCTCTGAAGGAAGCAATGCTAACTATACAGAATATGTGGCTACCAGATGGTACCGCTCACCTGAACTCTTGCTTGGGTAAGTACAATTTGTAGAACAGCCATGAGAAATCCTGACTGATTCTTTGCATTTTGTCAAGCACCTTTTGTAAAATTTGTCAGTGGAGAACTGTAGTTGATTTAAAGGGAAGATTTCAAAAGACTTCCAGATTTTCATTTATGTTTGTTCATTTCCAGTAAGTCAGCATGAATCATTGACGTGTTCACCTGTCTTGAACTGAATAGTATTTAACTGACTAAAAGATACAGCTGAATTATCACACACGTACTTCAGATGCTCCCCTTGAAATTCCCTTCAAAAGAGGTTTCTATGGTAGTCCTGTAGTCTGAAGTGTTTGTTTCATCAGCCTCTTGTTGGGTATTGCATAGTATTGGCAGTGCAACCTTCACCGTGCTGTGCTCCTAGTTCTCTTTATCCTTTGGGTCAAAACTGTGGTTTGGTTTTCATTCCTAGCTATCCTTTACCAGCACTGCAGAAATGGTCAAGAAGAAGGGTGCTAGCTTTTAATCTTTTTTTTAAGTACCACCTCTTAAGAGCACAGGAGCAGGCAATTTGAAAGTGTCAGAAGTCAAGCAGAAGGGGCAGAAGGCCGGCTTGGCTGAGCAGGGATCTTCTTCTAGAGCTTAGGCGGAAAAAGAAAGTGTATGGACACTGGAAACGAGGTCAGGCGACATGGGAGGACTACAGAGACGCTGTTTGCCATTGTAGAGAGATAATTCATGCGGCCAGAGTTCAATTAGAGTTGATGCTGGCCAGGACTTGGGGGGACAATTAAAAGGGCTTTTTTAAATATGTTAACAGCAAAAGGAGGACCAGCGGTAACATTGGTCCATTACTTGATGAGGATGATCGCTTCACAAATAGAGGCGTACACAAAGCAGAGACATTCAGTATCTTCTTCACCTCTGTCTTTAACACCAATGATGGGCCCTGGGACTCCCAGAGCCCTGAGTTGGAGGACCATGACCGCAGGAACAATAAACTCCCAGCCAACTCCAAACTTCTGCAGGATTTGTTGCTCCAGCTGGATGCACAGAAGTCTGTGGGGCCTGATGGGATTCATCCCAGGGTACTCAAAGAGCTGGCTGATGTCGTCATGAGACCTCTCTCAATTATTTTTCAACGGTTTTGGGAATGTGGAGAGGTCCAAGTCAACTGTAAGCTAGCAAATGTTGTCCCAGTTTTCAAGAAGGGTAGGAAAGAAGACCCTGTTAATTACAGGCCTGTCAGTCTCACTTCAGTGCCTGGTAAAATTATGGAGAAGTTTTTTCTGGGAGTTATTGAAAAACACTTGAAAAACAACACAGTTATTGGTCATAGCCAACACACTGAAAAGTCCTGTTTAACATGATTTCCTTTTATGACAAGGTTACCTACTTAGCTGACCAAGGGAAACCAGTTGATATAATCTACTTGGATTTCAGCAAAGCTTTCAATACTGCTTCTCACAGTATCCTTCTGGACAAAATGTCCAGCATGCAGCTAGATAAATACATAATATGATGGGTGAACAACTGGCTGACAGGTCGGGCTCACAGGGTTATAGTAAATGGGGTTACATCAGGCTGGTGGCCAGTCACCAGTGGGGTTCCCCAGGGCTCCATTTTAGAGCCAGTTCTCTTTTAATGTTTTTATAAATGATCAGGATGCAGGACTCAAATGCATGCTAAGTAAGTTTGCAGATTGTACTACATTAGGAGGAGACATTGACTCCCTCAAGGGTAGAGAGGCCTTGCAGAGAGATCTTGACAAATTAGAGGGCTGGGCAGTCACCAACAGCATGAAGTTCAACAAGAGCAAGTGCCGGATTCTGCACCTGGGAAGGGGCAACCCTGGCTATACGTACAGACCGGGGGACGAGAGGCTGGAGAGCAGCCCTCAGAAAGGGATCCGAGGGTTCTGGTTGACAGCAAGTTAAACACGAGCCAGCAGCGTGCCCTGGCAGCCAGGAGGGCCAGCTGTGCCCTGGGTGCATCAGGCACGGCACTGCTGGCCGGGCGAGGGGAGGGATTGTCCCGCTCTGCTCTGCCTGGTGCGGCCTCACCTTGAGTATTGTGTGCAGTTCTGGGCACCACAGGATGAGAAGGACATTAAACTATTAGCATCTAAAGGAGGGCCACAAAGATGGTGAAGGGTCTAGAGGGGAAGATGTATGAGGAGCAGCTGAGGTCACTTGGATTGTTCAGCCCAGAGAAGAGGAGGCTGAGGGGAGGCCTCCTGGCGGCCTGCAGCTTCCTCACGAGGGGAGTGGAGGGGCAGGGCTGATCTCTTCTCTCTGGTGACAGCAACAGGACCCGAGGGAACGGCATGGAGCTGTGACAGGGGAGGGTCAGGCTGGATGTCAGGAAAATGTTCTTCACCGAGAGGGTGGTCGGGCACTGGAACAGGCTCCCCAGGGCAGTGGTCACGGCACCGAGCCTGCCGGAGTTCAAGAAGCATTTGGGCAACGCTGTTGGACATACGGTCAGATTTTTGGGTGGTCCTGTGTAGAGCCGGGAATTGGACTTGATGATCCTTGTGGGTCCCTTCCATCTCAGGATATTCCATGATCCTATGGTTCTGTGACTGGTCAGGAAGAATTTGTTAAAGGAGGCTGTATGAATCATTTTATTAAAGCACTGAGAATTTATTGTGACATTACCTGTGGAAGGAGTAGTTGCATGAGTAGCCTCAGCTGGGCCATTTAATTTCACTCTTTTATTAATCTGTAAAATTAACATTTTACTACTTCACAAGGTTGAACACATTTTCAGATACTGCGTGGACAAATTTGTAGGACCCAAAAGGGCAAAGTAAGAGACAAAAGTAGCTGAAAGTGTACTGCTTGTGATCTTTCCATTACTATTAAGTTTTGCAGTGCGTTTTTCTAAACTACATGAACACTCCCATAAAATACAATTCCTGTATGTATAGCATATACTTATTTCTATATGCATATTCTAGAAGGAAGGAATTGGCAGCCACAGGAGCAATCATAAAAGTACTGGTCACTAAAATTTTTTAAGCAAAATGTTTTGTGCTGCTGAGAAACAGGTTTTTGTTGGAACCTTTGATTAACACTGAACCAGAGAATAGACATTTCTTCAATAGGTAAAGCAATTGAATAATAATTATTCTGTCAATAAAGTCATACCAGTATTCCCAGAGCTGTGCTAATCTTCACTGGTATGCAGTTGTGTTGTTGTATGCAGAGTAATATGTTGAAGTTGCCATTAAAAACCTCAAAGCTCAGTTTTTTGTATTTTGGAGAAAACATTATTAAACTTCCAGCAAAGTGTGTGTGTGTACACATGTGATACACACACACTCAAGGAACTTGGAAAGACAGCATCAATCATGGCCTTTTCAATTTTACAGCAATTTAAATTTTGTCTATAGTAGTTATTAGGCTTTAAGAGGAAAGACATGAAAAACTCGACAGGCATAGTACTAGTCTGACCTGCAGTTTTCAAAGCTGTTTTGTTAACAAAGGAAATTTAGCAGGAATCACGTCTGCATATAACTGACTAAATCTGATTAGCTTGTAGAGGAAGGGAAGGGGATATGTTTATTTAATGCATATGACTTCAGCTTCACTGGTGTATGTTTTAATGCCAAGTTTTTCTGGCGTAACGTGATGTCTGTTTCTTGGCAATCCTGCTCTTATTTCACGATCATCTTATCCATTCCCCCTTTCCCTGCATTTTCCAAAGCTTTATAAGCATCTAATACTGGAAAGTCTTCCCAGCATTATTAAATATCTATATTTTACCAAATACATTTTTACTTTTTCAAGTTTTAAAATGTATCCAAGAGAGATTTCTGTTTTGTAATAAAGTTCAAGTACTTAAATTTCATGAGAGGAAAGAAATTGCTGCCTGGGTACCCACAGAACATCCACTCACAATCTACTCACTTTGAAAAGCCTCAGGTAACTGTTAGTGGAGTACTCTGTACTCTGTGATGACAAAACATTGCTAAAAGCTAGTAGATTTTAGCATACCATATTACTAGATGAAACTATGTTTTGGAGAGTCTAATTTGTGCTGCAGTAGACTACAGTACTTCTGTTTTGTAGTTTCATATGGAAGGTACTTCATTTATCCAGCCACCTTGTTCTTGCATTGCTTGCCCGTTGTGATCTGGAAGACTGATTCTGACAGTCAGCAGAACAGGAGTCTTGAATATGTCTTTCCAGACCAAATAGTTGCAGCTTACTCTTCCACTTCTGTAAGAAGTGAGCATTTTCTGTTTCGTTTCAGTTTGACTACAGAGCAAATAAAGGAAACTGGTAGGTTACTGTATTTGTGTTAGCATTGAAAGGTAATGGTCCCTGTCTCAGAGGAGTTTTAGCCCATTCCTCAGTTGTAACCCTAGCTCATTCTGTAAGGCCCTGGTCTACAACAGCGTACCTTTTTCCCACTTCACATTTCACAGTGGAGAAGCCTGCCTATTAAAAGGGTTGCAAATAAAGATGTGCTTGTTTTTCTGTCATTAAAAGTTAGGGTTCTTTTAGTTACACTCTCACAAACTGTTTTGCTTACAGAGCCTCAGTTTGCCAGTACAGACGCAGAATATCTTATGAGCAGATCTTTGGCCTTGGAGTTTGTTCATCTGTGTTGCGTTTTGCAGCATGGAGAAGAACTTGTCGTTCACTGGCCCTCGGACCTGACCTGATGGGTGGATTGAACTAGCAGCACCACAAAAGAAGGAACACTGAGTCTCAGCAAATCCACAAGTAGTTGCAGGGCTAGATTAGTAAAAGGAATTAATGAGCTATGGAGCCGTTGTACTATTAGTACTTCAAGAATTTTGGCATGTTCTGCTTTGCGCCTATTCCTTCATTGTCAGTGGTCTATTCCAATGGGGCGAACTTCAAATTTGTGATGATTCCATTTGTGAAAGGACTGCAGTGTCTCATGGCAGATTCTGAAAGACAAACAGTTCTTGAAATGTTGGTGTCCCACTTCAGCTTTCCTGGTTACCTTAGACTCCTGCACTAGGCATCTCAGTGGCCCTGTGATTTCACCTAAGCTATTGCCCAGCCAGAAACGCTTTCTCACCTTAACCTAACTAAACCATCACAAGGGTTACAGGGTCCTCTGGTCAAGTGCCCTTCCCGTAAAGTGAAGTAACTAATCATGAGTAATCAACAGGAAAAAGACTTTTTTTTAATCCTAAGGGTACACTCTATGTAAACACCTTTATCCATCAGCATAAGGAGGGAACAAAGGAAACAGATTTAGGATAGGATTTATCACCTGCAGCTCCCAGTGCTGTCTCATTCCAGAAATAGGCAAGCCAGCTGTAACATAAAAATATCTTGAAACAGAGGTTGAGTTGTTGGATTGCAAGTTTCAGAAAGAAGAGAATCAATGCAGTATATTTTCAGTTTAGTCTTTCTTCCTGTCTTTATTCTTGTTTATTCTTTTTATATGCTTTTTCTTTGACCTGAGAAGAATTCCCCCCATCATTCTGCTCAAAACCTAAACATCCAAAAGAAATTATTGGAATAAGTTGAATGTTTACAAAACAGTTTAAATCCAACAAGCAAGAACTTGGGCATACAGAAAATGAGTTGCTTCGGTGTATAGTAGGTACACTAAAAGCCAAAAGTATGTAGCACATTAGCTGTTGCATGATTGAGATGGGCCGATAAAGAAGCTGACAAAGGAACAGAACCTTAGAGTGAGAATCAGAAACTGTCCAAAAGGATTCTGTTTCTTCAACTTCCGTGCCTTTGGACTAAAGGTTGCAGTAGTCCCCCACCCTCTCCTCCTCATACAAACATTCATTCTCTGTATTAGATTTTCTGCCCTATATATCTTACAAACCATCCACAAGCCCATTGTCTTTCCTGACCATAGCATCCTTATTGCCTGTTCTTCCTTTAAATACCCTTGCATGTAGTCTCAGGAAAAGCTGGTATAGCTCTTTCCAGTGTAACACGCACACCACTGAGTTTGTTGACAACAAACTCCCTCCACATCTTCATTGCTGACCTAGCTTCTTTTGTCAGTAGCAGTTTAAAATATGGGGTGCTATCTGCCCCACCACACAACATTGCCTGCATACACAGAAACCACCCATCCAAATTTCTCTCCAAAGCCCCACCTGTGGATTTGCTCCAGAGCAGGAAATACTTATTTTATGATACTTTCATTGTGTCCTCACCTGTGTTTGTTAAGTCATGAATAGTTTCAGGAATAGCTTCAGGGGCATTCTGTTTTCTCCCTAATTAAACTTTCACTGTATGAAGGCTGAAACGAAGATTGCTTATCATTTCTGTCTTCTCAGAGGCCAGATCCAGTGTGTCTATCAACCTATTAAGCACAATGTAAAAAAGCAATGTAATGCAGAAATACAGCACAGTCGTTAATCCCCGGAGAAAAGGGAAGTTAGTGCTAGTTTAACTTTGATAACTGCATCTTGGTCAAAAAGATTACTCTCGTAAGTTGTTTTTTTTTTTTTTTTTGCAAAGGTAACCAAATCCCTGGGGGTACTTCAGAATTCCTGTCCTGCCTTTTCAAGTATCAATATGTCAAGCAGTCCAGTGCAGAAACAGAGGACATGATATTTGAGATCACTTCTTTAATGTTAAAGTTTATTTTTCTGTGCTGTAAGGAAGCAGGCTGTGGAAAGCATGGCCAATAAATTAAAACAGCTTAGTAAGAAGATGGTGTCAGTGGGTGAAAAACGTACGTTCACTTTACAGAGCCCCATATGGAAAGGCTGTGGATATGTGGTCTGTGGGCTGTATTCTGGGCGAGCTGAGTGACGGGCAGCCCTTGTTCCCTGGGGAGAGCGAGATTGACCAGCTCTTTACCATTCAGAAGGTGCTAGGCCCACTGCCAGCCGAGCAGATGAAGCTCTTCTACAGCAACCCACGCTTCCATGGCTTGCGGGTAAGAGAAAGCTTTGTTCTTTTTTTTTAATTTACTCACACAGTATTTACACTATTGTCATCATTGCTGTGAAGGTTCTTTTCATGTAGAGTGTGTTTTGTGTTATCTGTTGCATGTGTTGCTGTGCAAGTATAGGGTATTTAGATTATAAGGCATTCATAATTCAGTCATATTCCAATTACGCCAGTATTGAGTTGCATAAATAAGTTTATTTTACTGTTAAAAGCTGATTTAAAAAAAAGATCTTCTGTTTCTTTTTTTTTTTTTTTGTCGTGAAAGTTAACATCAGTACCTAGCTTAGCATAACTGTACCAGCTGTGCACCATGTAGTTTAGTGGCACAGCTGTATGTTCAGGGCACGGAAAAATTGTGCCCATTGTCTTAAGTCTACTGTGATGGCAAAATCTGGGTCAGGGGTGCTGCTGTGATGATAGAGCAGCTCTTTGCATTTTTACTTGTATTCCTGGAAAATCAACGTAAGCCACACAAGTAAGAAAGCTCATTGTTCCCCTTTCAGGGGTTTGCCAATTCCATGTATTGACAGAGACTCACTGGTATGGAGAAGCTGCTCAAGTTGGAACACACCATGTGGCAAAATCCCAGATGAAATATATGATAACTTGCTCTGTTATCTTTAATAGCACCTGGTCAGTGATTGTACTTGTGTTTTCCTGTAGTTCAGTTTTAGTTCTTTTTTGTTTTTACTACTGAATGTTGCGTAGGTGAATTTATGATCTTGATGAATGGTATGAAATTGTTAATATAAAAATCCTATAAAGAGACATACCAAGGTTTTAGGAGACCTTGATCTGTGCTAAAGACTGGAGATTTGAGTTTTACTCTGTAAAACAGAAAACATAGCAAATGAGAAAGGGAAAGTGGGGCACATAGTTGTCTTAAAATGCATTAAAGGTTCCCATAAATTTGGTGTAGCTGATGATGATAGGAAAAGTAGTAGTTGGCTTAAGGTGTTAGGTTAATTATTTTAGCTAGAAAGATAGCTAATTCCTAAGAGTTTTTGATGAAATTTGCAGGCCCTCCATCGGAGGTTTTTAAAAAACAATTAGACAAGCATTTCTTGCAAGGTCCTGTATGTATTTGATCCTGTTTAGAACAGGGCTGGACAAGATTTTCTGTTTAAAAAAAATTATACCCCTTATCAGGAAAGCTGTAAAAGCTGTAAGCAAAATGAATTACTCTCTCTTCAACATTATTTTACAAGTCTAGTTGTGCAGTGTAATCTTATTTGGATAAATGCTTTGCAATGTCTTAGGATGAAAATGAAGTTTATTTGTTTTGTAGTTTTAAAATACAGTAATTCAAGAAGACAGCATGGACCTAATGTAATTAGCATAGGGCTGAGAGTCTCTGCTGTCATCCTGGTTCAATGGTTTATTATGTGGCGTCAGACATGTTGCTTCCTTTTTATCTCCATCTGTAAAGTCAGGATACTAATGGTAACTAAAGTGACGTATGCCTTCTAACTGAGAGTAGTTTTAGAATAATGAAGTAAAGTCTGAGTAATGGCTTAAACATGAAAAATACTACCAAAATGTTGGTTCAGAATATAATATCCATTAGTTAATGGGAAAAAAATATTCCGTGCTATAAGACAACATTAAAAGTAGAGATTTTTTTGAATAGTAGCGCTTAATAGTGGAAGATTTTCTGTTCCGTAGCAGATAGAAGGTATGCTGTGATCATGCAAATTGTTATGCTGTGGTCATGAAAACTGTTATTTACAAGCTGGATTTGGCACAGGGTGTTCACAAGATAGAAACTAGCCCATGAAGTGGAGATGTTTATCCATAATATTATCTGTAGGCTTTGTAAATCTCTACCATAACTGTAACTACTACCATGTTGTAGCACACGATTAAAAAAATTCTAATTCAAACACTCCAGCAACACGTGCACGTTTGTACAGATGCACATTTGCATACTTCATCTTTTCTTCCTGCTTGGCTCGTCCATGCATATATATACACATGGTTTTCATCACTCCTGAGGATTAGGGAGTATTTAGTGATCTGTCTTCTGTCCTTTTGAGAAAGCAAATGTCCACGGTATGTTGAAGACCCAAGGAAATAAAATAATACAGGATCAGAAGGTATTAACAGGCTCATGCCTTTATGGAAACATGAGTGGTAACTTAGGTCTGTAATATTATTCTACAGATTAGGTTATAAATAAACTGGAGAATCACAGTGAATAACAATCACACGTTACAGCTTTACATGTCTTTGGTGCATTTTAATGCTTCCCTAATCATTCCAGAAGTAAAATCTGATTTATAATGGTCATTCTACATGAAGACAAGAATATTTTACACTCTTGGATAGAATGAAGAAGAACTTGATAGGAATAGTGAAGTGCGTTTGTTTAGAAGAATATTCCGCTTTAAACAAGATAGTGTCTACTGAAAATCTGTTTGCTTCATGTAAACAGTGGAGGAAGCATGGAAAGCTTGGTTCATCTAGGGTGCTATCTAAGATAAACATAGCAGACTTGGACTTAAATAAATAAACAAAAATAAATCCTCAATCATTAGGAAACCACTTTAAAAGAAAGCAAAGTAAAAATACGGAGACTGTTTAGGAACAAACATTCTAACTAATGTTCTTTCATTTTCTTTCAAAGTTCACATAATGTAATTTATCAAAAGTAACGCCAGTACAATGGATTGCAATTCATAGTGGTCTAACACTTATACACATGCAGTGCATGTGCAATGCATTCTGCTTCCAAATCAAATACATTTTTGGAAATGCAGGTTTGTACTGGTGGATTACTCTTTAAAGCATAGGTTTGAAGCTAGCATTTACTCTGAGGAAGGTTTACATGTAAATGTATGCACATAGCTGTAACAATCCCTAGATACGAAAGTTTAAAAAAGCAGAAATTACAGTAAAGGAATAAAAGTATTTAAGACTTCTTTCTTGCTCATTGACAATTCAGACCAAACATGTAGTTCGCGTATGTTTTTATGCTATAGCAAACTTCCACATAGAATGTTTGTTTGTCTTCGTATTTGTTGGGTTGTTTTGTTGTTGTCTTAATCACTGACCTGAATTTTATTGTTATCTTATATTTTCAGTGATTTTAAGTATAACTCAATATTTTATGTGGGTATATTTTATGTATGACTTGAACCCATTTGGACATATAGTGATGGCTTTTTATGCATCAGGTATGTGATTGCCAGAAGACAAGAACAGTGCATGTTCCCTGTTGTCAGTATTCTTGCTTTGAAGTGTTAACTTAAGAGGACTTTTTGTAAAATACATAGTTAAGATGCGGATGGGATCAAGTCAGGCTGCAACTGAAGCGGTTGCATACTGTTAAGCAAGTTCCACAACTCTGGGAACTGCTAACAAAGTATCTGGATCTCAGCTGCGTTGTTTTGGATAAACAGTGATTAATACCAATCAGCTGGCTGGCTGTTATTTTGTTTTGTTTCATTTTCTAGAGGCTTCTCTGGCATGCAAATGTGCAATTTTCTCTAAAATCAGCATCAGTTGGATCTATGAGGATTTTTTTATGCCCATCTTGGAAATCCAGCCTTAATTTCTAATTCTAAAAACACTGAAATATGTATGTTTAGCTTTTAAATTTGAAGTTACCTCACTGAAATTAGTTTACCTATTTGTTTGGTGTCCGTTCAATGCATGCCATAGTCTGGAATTGGATCTCTGGTGTCCATTTCTTTTCAACTCCATTGTACTTGACATTACGTTATAGCACAGAAATATTGAGCAGATTTTCTTTCATTTGATTAAAAGGAATAAAAGATTGTTTTCTGTTCATCTGACTATTGCCTTGTTTACAAGGCAAACAAAAAAACCCCAAACAATTCTGAGCTTTATTTTTTTCTTCCTTGAAACTTTCCTGCCTGTCCTGTTCTTCTTTCCAGATAGTTAGGACTAGTTGCAAATACTGCCTTCATCTGGTTTTGTCAAGACCGTACTTGACAAAAGATGCCTTCCAGCAGTGTGTACTACTTCTCATGATGTTGCCAGTTCTTACTGCAGCATGATCACAGGAGTAATCCTGAACCTTAAACTTCTGCATAGTTGCCATTCTGTTTTTGTGATGTTTTTCATGTAAAAACATTTTGGAATTGTCTGTTAATCTTTGGTATTTAATTAGTACTGTATTTGCACAAAAATGAAATTCTCTCA
>VXAL01008759.1:78629-92144 GCA_013399475.1 Chauna torquata
TTTGATTGAGTAGAAATGCGGGGGGGGGGGGGGATATTATGTTATTTCTGAATCTATTTTAAACCACCCACCTCATGTCAATCATAATGTCACAAACACATTTATAGATCTAAGTTGATGACTTCTCATTTGAGAGAGGTTCCTTGACTGCCCTACTAATCAAAAATACTTTCTTTGGCTGACTAGATGCATATCGTACATCAGCAGTTATTTGTTTCATCATGTTTTGTAATGTTTTAGAAACTAATAATTTCTTCAATACATATGATTTCCATTGAGTTACATGCCTTTATTCACTGTGTAGTTTATATTTTTTGAAATATTGTATTCATGTATACCTTGTTTACATTCTCAGTATATTTATGCTATATTACTTTTACAGTTTCCTGCAGTCAATCATCCACAGTCTTTAGAGAGAAGATACTTGGGAATTTTAAGTGGTGTATTGCTTGATCTTATGAAGGTAGGCAAATGTATTTATTTTCTGTCTGTAATATGTAAGTGAATTTTTAGCTTTGTTTCCAAATAGAGTGTATCTTAAAAGTACTTGTGAACTTCCTTTTGAGATATTTGGTATCACCAGAGTTTATAGCAAGGCTTTATATTTCTTAGGAATCAGGAAAATGTCACCTGCAAACACCAGGAGAGTGTTCAAATTTGGCTGATTTGATAAGCAGTACATATTCCAGACAAAAGAACCACCATCATTTGTGGCAACATGCATTCGCAGTAAAAACTATTCAGATGCACAGGTTATGTTAGTAATACTGGAGAATGAGCTCTCAACCTGTAATAAACTTAGATAAATCTGCAGTGAAAGAGGATTAGGCTAACCTGAGTTGTTGTTCATTTGTTACTGGATAGGCACAAGGACAGGGACAGTCGTTCAACACAAAATTGATGCACAGTAAACTTTTTACCTGTCTGAGGCCTTAGTCTGCTTGCTATCACTCACCTCTACACAGGATGTGTGTTAAGCTCTCTTCAGTCCTGTTTTGGAACAAGTCGGCTTGATCCCTATGGCCAAACTAGGATATGATTCTGAGATTGTTTCTTGCAGGGTATCAGGGGAAGCTGGCTCCCCTCAAAATGGCCAAACACTGTAAAATATTCTGCTACATATTTGTGCTGTATTTCTGGGTATGCAGCACATATGCTCATTCTTGTACTGTAAAAACTTCACAATGGTAAGCTCCCATTATTACAGCCACAGTAAGCTGAAACAAAGAGAGTCATAGTGACAGAAATTAAGTTTGGAATCATTGTCTGTTATTTTCTAGTTCACAGAAACTTTTTTTTTTTTCTGGCATCATAGTTAGCTATAACTCAAGCTGTAGTAGCGTATAGTACGGAACAGCAACTTCAAGATGATTCTTCAGTCCACTGTTACACGTGCTGTGGGTTACTTTTATTTTCATTTTATCCTAATTTTTATATGTTATATTGCAATGTCTTGTGAGTTCTTTTGGTGTGATTTAAAATTTGAAGTTGCAAAATGAAGCATTGAATTTTAAGGAAACACAGATTTCCAAATAATTCCATTCCATTTTCATTTAAGTAATTCTTTTCTGCTTTCCTGTCCGTATTTCTCTGTACAAGGTGAGAAAGGTCAGGGATCCTCTAGAGGGATATTTTTTGTTTGACCTACATTACTTAGTTCAGCAGCTGGAACATTGTTAAAGAATGAGCAATCAACTACAAGAAGAGACCTGTGGTTAAGTTGCATGCTGCAAATACTCCACATACTTCGCTGTATGCCTGTCTCTTCTCCAGAAACTGGGCAGTCTGGCACATGTCCACAGTTGGTGTGTTCCTCATTATCTGCATTCCCAGGGACCTCAGGTCTGATTACTAGATTACTGAATAACCCACACTCCAACTTATGTCAGCTAGAGCTGACATATGTATCTCTACTTTTTTGTATATCTCTATTTAGAGAACATTTCTGGACTAGATGAATAATGAGTCATCCACTTGGTGCCATTGCTTTGCTGCTGCTCTCCTCCCCTCTCCTTCAGAAATCATGCAGTTTTGCAAGAATGCGTTTGGGAATTGGAAGCTGGTTTTACATATGATAACTTGAGCATAAAAGTTTAATATTTCATGCTTCTTCATATCATCTGTCATTCAGTTGTCTCCCTCATTCATCAGCAGACTTTTTTTTTCTGAGCTTTCATTTGCTGCTAGAATACCTGTAGAATCCCTTTATGCTTCTCACTTGCTTTAACTGTAGCTGGACTTTGGCCTTCCTGATGTCATCCACTGTGCCAAAGCAGTGCTTTTATATTCCTCCTTTGTATCCTGTCCTTGGCTCTACTTATATATACCTATTTTGATTTTTTGTTCATTAAGCAGCTCCCTGTTTAGCCAAACTGACCCTGTGTGAAATTTTGTGGTCTTCTGCCCAATGAGATGCTTTGTTCTTGCGCTCTCAGGAAGTTTTCTTTGAAAATCAAGTGGCCCTCCTGGACACCTTTCTTCGGATGGCAGTTTTTCAGGAGATTCTTGTCCAGGAATCACCTACAGAAGCTGAAGTCTGCAATCCTGAAGTCATGGGTCCTGTCCCTGATGCTTATCTTCTCACCCTTTGTTTGCATCCTAACCATAAGCATCTCAGGGTTGCTACATCTCAGACTGTCTTCTATGATCAGGTTTGCCACCAGTACTTTACTGTTAGTGAACAGCAGGTCAAGTGAAGTGGAGTCCAACCCTTGGCTGGTTTGCCTCTTCAGCAGTTGAATTAGGAAATTGCCAACAACATAGTTCAGTCTCTGGACCATCTATGCAGGCTGCATTTCTGGATAGTTGAAGTCTGCCATGAGGATGAGGACCTGTAATCAGTAGACTTCTGCTTGTTATGGGAAGACAGTTAGGAAGACACAATGGATAAACCATTTTCAAGCTGTCACTTTGTACTCTTCAGGAACTCGTTTATATGGAGTGCCACTCCTCTCCCTCCCCACCTCTAGCTTCTGAAGCCAGCCGTACCCATCAGTGACCATGCCCCAGGCGTCAGCCCAGTCCCCATTACTTCCTTGTGATTCCAGGCAGGTTCACAGCCTTATGATTGCCCATGGACTTCCAGTTCTCCTTGCTTGTGGGGAGCCTCTGCAAGTTAGTGTATAGGCACTTGAGGTGAGCCTTTGAACATCCTCTCTTCTGACGAGGAATGTAGATGTCGAATTTGTGGCCTTCTTATGGCTGGGCCATTTGTATCACTGTAGTGATGAGCACCAGAAAAAAAAGGGGGAAAGAAAAAATTAATCATTCAGTACACAGCTTGTCACCTGAGAAAGGCAGATACTGCATACTGTATGACTGAACTACACAGGAATGCTGAACACTTGCTTTGTTTTCTGAGCAGTTTCCATTTTGAAGTGCAGGGATCCTGAGAAGGGAAAACTAGTGTGTGGTCAAGTGGCTGGATATCATGTTAATGCATATACAGATACGCATTTTGTGTGTGTGTGTATGCATGCTCGTGCATATATACATATACAGTTGTTCTCTATTCAACCTGTATAACCCTTAAAAAATAGCTGTTCTTTTTATTTAATAGCCGTTCACAATTTTATCCTTGCTAACAGTCATGTATGTTCAAGCATTTCAAGATATGCTGTATAAGGCCCTATTCCTGCAAGGAGCCTTGCAAAGTTTTCAAAATAATCAACCGGTTGGGTTTTGATTTTGTGATTAAATGTTCTCTACATGTCAGAAAGTCTCTTTGTTCAGAATCACAGCAGATCTAGCAGAATTCTAAACCAAATGTTATTCTGAGTACCTTGTAAACAGTTTATATGATTCTTTAAAAATATGGATGGACTTGAACCTTTACTGAAGTAGAAAACAGAACTTTTATGTTTGTACACTTTTTTAAATATTAACTTTAAAGGAATTTTTTGTATGTATAGGACTGTTCCTGTATGCTTGTTCTGTTTGTTTGTAAAGCCTATTTCATTGTAGTGTTGTATTACTGGTAAATTTAATATTTTTCATTCTAAACGATAATGTTGTAAAGCATATCCTGAAAAGTATATATAGATATATAGGTCAAACATGCATATTTTTACATTTACCTGTTTTTGTGTTTTAAACATTTTAAGCACAAATGTATAAGTATGTTTATGTATATTCATTACGTACATATAACTTATTGTGAAGTGTATATATGTATATACAAGTCCAATGCCTTCCATCCTTTAAGCAGAACGTAATATTTTTGAAAGTGTTCATTTTGTATCATATATATTTTAATGCAATATGAAGTTATTCTGGCACTTGCATCTAATCACAAACACTCTGGAGATTAGAAAACACAATATCACAATATCACAATAATGTTCTTTATTTTGTTATATTTTTGTTGATGCAAATACAGAAACTAACATTTAAACTTTGGGATTTGTTTTCCAAAGAACTTACTGAAGTTGGATCCAGCAGACAGATATTTGACAGAACAATGTTTGAACCATCCTTCGTTTCAAACACAAAGACTCTTGGATCGCTGTGGAAGCTCCCCTTCACGGTCGGCTAAGAGAAAACCGTACCACGTAGACAGCAACACATTATCTAACAGGTAAACATAGTCATATGACCCTCATCACTGACATTTTCTATGCGAATGAATAAGTTGCTGTTGTAATTATACAGAATATCATCTTCGAGAGAACTAGTTATTTGACAGTTTAGGCACATTGCGATGTGTATACTGCTCCATGTTGCTTCACAAAATAAACAAGGTGGACTGAGTTTTACTGCACTACAGCTATTCAAGCTCAATTTTTTGGTTAACTTTCTGCATCAGGCTGAATGCTTCTTGGAAAAAAAAAATTAAAGCCTTTTCTCAATGACAATGGGAAAATAAGTTGGCTTACCCATCTTAAAAAAGTTTCTTTCCTGAACAACAGTAGGAATTCTGTGGTTTGGAGGTAGTCCTGAAATTCCAAAGGAATGCTTTTCTATTTGGAATGCTGCCATTACTGTACCTATGCAAATCTGTCCAGAATTTTGAAATTTGAAGTTCAAAATTCACACACAAAATATTTGCATTGATCATGCTCCAAATTGGGGATAAACAGAATTTTGTATACAGTTGCAGTTATGAATCGAGTCTAGTCTACTTGAACTTAAAGCAGGATGTGTTTGCTCAGTGACTCCCTCATTGGACCCACATAACTTGAGAGAAGCTACTTGATTTTAATACTTCAACAAGCCAGGTTTACTGGTGGATGAAATACTTCAGTACAAAGAACCTCATTGTATTCCTTTGACAAAAGCTTTCTGAAAGATCATCCTCTGAAATAGGCAGAACTACAGTGGCTTTCAATCCTAGCCATGTTTTTCTTTAGTTTTTTCCTGTGAGATTCAAAAAAAAATTCCTCATTTTAAGATTTGGGACAATGAAGTTTACAACCTATACTTTTTCTGAAATGGATACCAAAGAGTTTTACCTGATCTTATACATATTTAGGATAGAAGTTGTACCGTTAGAGCTGTGGCATCAAAAAAGAAAACCTAGGTCCTTGGGAAACTTTGTGTAATACGAAAGCTTACCTCCCTGTTTGATTTAAAATTACTAGGTTCCTTATACCTCTTAAGTTTAAAAAAAAATGTACACTTTTAACTAAAAAAATATTTTAGCGTGGCATTATATTTGCTTAATTTCTAGAAACTGTAATAGAGAGAATATAATTAGATCACTGAAAGTGGGTAGTACAAAAATCCTAAGTATAAAAATAGGTAGCATTATCCAATTATAATTACTAACAAGATCAACAAAGGTACAAACTCATCTGTACAGTCAGCTCTCGGTTTATCCCTCAGTAATATATCTGTGTTACATTATGATAGAGCTGATACAGAAATAAGTACATTCACTCAGTTCTAAGCCAGCCTAGGTCCATCAAAGCTAACAAGCATAGCCACAGCACTGCTCAGTCATGGCTGCACTGTTTGCAGGGCCATCGTAGGTCCAGAAGCAGAACTGGTTTTATGCTGTAAAACCGGAGTTCTGCAAAAGCCGGGGTTCCTGTGGTGGACCTGGTTTGGGGTTTGATGTTACTGGGCTTGCTAGGCTCACTCCATCTGGATGGCTTTACCAGCACGATATCCTCGGTTCTCCCTTCTACCTCCACCCACCTCAGACATACATTATGTAGTCTGGAGCATTGATTGTATGATGGCTTTTTGGCAGTGATTGTTCCACTTTAATAACTTTCATATGCCAGATATGTTTAAGATTTTTTCAGTGGATATACAACTAATTTTCATAATGCACTGCTTACAGCAGTGATTTACACATATATTACTCACAGACGTGTAAATGTGTAAATATATGTGTTGGAATGTTGGAATTTCTGTGACTGGATTTTATATATATATGTCTTTTTTGTTAGCAAAGTCCATTAACCAAAACTGAGTTTGTCTGTTAGGATATAACCAGTAAAAAAATAACAATGTACTAACACTTCCAAATCCCTTATTCTAGTGGAGCTTCTGATGCCTAGGTCGCAGTTTTTGATCTTGCTGCAGATAAATTTTACGGTTTCAAATGGCAGCTCCCTTCTGACATGAGTGTACTGTTGTTGAAGTTATTAATATATGAATATGTAATCTGATGTATTAATGCTTCTTTATGCATTTTAATGTAGAAATCAAGCCAGCAAAAGTTCTGCTTTGCAGTCACACCACAGATCAAACAGCAAGGATATACAGACACTAGGGGTTGGCGGGCCAAGAGAAGAGGGTCTTCCAGCAAATGAAAGCTTTTTAAACGGAAATCTTTCTGGAGCTGCACATAGCCCAATGCATACAAAGAAATCAAGCAACCAGCCTGGATCTGGTAACAAAGATCTAGCCAATAATAACATGCCACATCTTCTTAGTCCAAAGGAAACAAAGGCAAAAACAGAATTTGATTTTAATGTGGACCCAAAAAGTTCCGATGGCCCAGGCACAAAGTACCTGAAGTCTAACAGCAGATCTCAGCAGAACCGGCACTCATTTATGGAAACTTCTCAAAGCAAAACTGGGACACTGCAACCTGGTGATAAGCATAGTCGCCACAGCTATATTGATACTATTCCACAGTCTTCTAAGAGTCCTTCGTATCGGACGAAGTCAAAGAGCCATGGGGTTCTGACAGACTCGAAATCCGTGGGCAACCTTTCAGAGGCCAGGGCTCAAGCTGCAGAACCAAACAGCAGTCGCTATTTTCCATCCAGCTGTATGGACTTGAACTCTCCTACCAGTCCAACTGCTCCCCGACACAGCGATAACAGAACTTTGCTCAGTCCATCCGCTAGGAATAACCGCAGTGAGGGTACCCTGGACACCCGAAGACCATCAACGAGACACTCCAAAACAATGGAGGAGTTAAAACTGCCAGATCACATGGATGGAAGCCATTCCCACTCAATGTCTGCTCCGCATGAATCTTTTTCCTATGGTCTAGGTTATACCAGTCCTTTTTCTTCACAGCAGCGCCCTCATAGACACTCTATGTATGTGAGCCGGGACAGAGTGAGGTCAAAGGGCTCAGAGGGTGGCTTAAGCATAGGGCAAGGGATGGCAGCCAGAGCAAACAGCCTGCAACTGTTATCTCCACAGGTGCAGCATAAGTCACTCACAAGGTCTGTTGGCTCTTCACGAGAAGACTGTACAGAAGATAATAATAGGGTTAGTTCAAAATATCACCTGTTACGGAAGACTTACCTTCCTCTTCTTATTTTGTGTGGGGACAGTGTCCTGCTTTCTCTCTTCTGTTTATTTGTTTGCACAGTTAGTTATTCATTTGTGGTGTTGTAAGACAAGGAACATTAGATTTTTTTTTAAAAAAGGCTAAATATTTGGAGTACAAAATGAGAGACCATGTTAAAAATAATAATAATAATTGGACTATGAATACTATTCTTTTAAGGTACTGAAATGTGAGAACAGAAAAATTGTCTGTGAAGTTAAAATTTAATGAGTAGTTCCTAGTCTGTTGCATTCTCTGATGTCATTTTTATTGTTGTTTTTGCTTAATTAACCTTTTCATTTGTGTTTTTATTTAGCTTTTCTTGTATGTCTTTCTGTTTTGAATACTATTTGCTTTTTCAAGCTTTTTCACTTGCTTATAGTGTGACATTATTGATGAAATGGCATGATTTACTGGAGGTTTATAAAAAAACTGCAGTATTTCTCCTGATCAGTATGATAAGTAACTGGGGTAGGCTGGAGATTTTATCTTGGAGAAGCCACCAGTAAATTGGAGTAAACTTACTCCTTAGTGGTGATAGAGTGATTACTGCCAATAGTTGCTTTATTATGTTCTGTTTTGAGCATTACTTCATTAGTGTAGGGGAAGGGCCAGTTTTGGTGTTGATTTACTTCCTTATATAACACTTAAGAATTATTTAATGTTTTACACAAGATGACTGTCCCCAAATTGTTAAATTGCTATGCCATTGATTCAAAATTGGAGCACAATGGTGCAGAGAGTAGTAATATAAAATCAATGTTTGTTTTTTAATACATATATATGTGGTAAAGTGACTTCAAAGGAGAAAAATTCTTGTTCAAATTTGTGAACAAATTGAAGGAAGTCAAAGAGCTACAAATGTTATTGAAGGTCTAAAAAATATGCTGTACTGTAAGAGACAAAAAAACCTCTTCCCACTTAGTTTATGTAAGAAATACACATAGTGGACTTGATGTAGTCTGCAAGTAGTACAGAAAAAGAGTTTTCATGTACTGGGTGGCTCTTCAGTAGGAAAAAAAAGCATAGGCAAAGCATTTTTTTAGTATTTATTTATTTAAAAGCACATTACTAATACATTGTTTTTGTACTTACCGCATCTTCTCCATTCAGGATTATGTGTATTCATTATAAGGAGAAAAAAATCTCGTATTTCTCAAATAGGAGAAATACAACCTAAATTAAAGAAGAATAGCTACTTAGATGGGATTACAGCAGTTCCATTTCAAAAAGAGATTTTATTTTTGATTTGTGTAGTCATTTTTTTTCTCTCTCCCATTTCAGTCAAGTTAAATGTTACTTACTCTTCAAGATGTTACTGTAGGAGGGCAGTAACACCAACATTTGAGTTTTTGATAATAAAAGCTCATGCTACCTTGTATACTTCAGAGTATTAGGATCTTCTTCTGAATTATGTAGTAGATATTAAATTGATAAGTAATTTCAATTTTATTTCAGATTATCAGATCATTCTTTGTCTTTTGACAGCTGGTTGACAAACTTTTATTTCAATTAGAAAAATTGATGTACATCCTAATGCTTATGTTTTTGTTCATTTTGGTTTGCTTTGGAATGCTTAATCATTTGTAAAGAATTCACTTTTATCTCTTATGGTCAGTGTTTTTAAACTGAAGCCTTCAATTCCTTGTTTTAAATCCATATTTCAACCAGCAGAAGTCTGAAAGGAAAAGTACTCTTCTGAAATGCGTGGCAAGTCTGTAAATTCACAAAGCTTTTTCAGCTATCTTTGTTCGTTTTCACTAGTTTCAATAATAAATTAGAATTAAATTAACAATATTCTTATGCCTCATAAAGGCATTTTCACAAAAGTCATTCTTTGATTCTTTTCTATCCCATTTTTTTGCCACATTCTGTATTACAAATGAGAAAATTTCACTTCCCTCAGCCTTAGTGAACTCAAAAATTCAGGAATAACATAAATGTTCTCAAATAATCTTTATTATTTTCCTATTAAATTTTTCCATTCAGTTCTGCTGGTTCTCTCCACTACTGTTCTCTCTCTCTGTGCTTGCACTTTGTGAAGTTTCCTCACTTCCCTGTCTCTAATTTCTCCATAGCCACTACTAAGTCATTTTAAAGAAAAACATTCTTTCTTTGCCAGGTTTTAGATCTTACTTTAAAAAAAAAAAAGAAGAAAGACTTGGCATTCAGTGTTAGTTTTCAGGCTTTTCAAGTCTCAGTTACAACACTGTTGTTTTAAGGGTTCTTTTTAAGTTAAATGTACACAAAAGGGGGTAAGCAGAAGAAAATCAAGTATAAGTTGCTATTACTGTCTCATATTTATAACTTAACTGCTGACAAACGAGGTATCTAACACAACTAGTAATTTAATCAAATTTATCAACCTCTTGCAAATTTTAAAGAACCAGTCTGTGATTTAAAGCATTGTTCTAGTTGCATTCTCATCCTGGCACAGTTTCAAGAGTTGTTTTATCTGCGACAGTGAGGCCAGATCTTTATTAGTGAAAGGCAAAATAGATTTTGCAAATCACTCATATAATGAATTGAAATCCCAATTTTAAATTCTGGTTTGTTGTTTTTTTTAAGGTCTCATCCTTCTCAGACATTCTAGATTTAAATTCATGCAGGGGTTTCAATACAGTTTCCTGTGGGGTCTGAGAGCATTGAATTTTATCTGGTCCCTACTGTAGAAAGAACTGCAGCATCTGGTTCATTTAAGTATGGGGTTAAGTCATATTTGGTGGCAAATTCTATGCATATGGATGTTTCTGAGGGTGCACTTAAGTTTTTGCTTGAAGTACCTTCCAGGAAGTATTTTACTCAGGAAAACAGAGTAAATTAGAGGTGATGATACTCTTTTTGCTATCCTGTCTGCCTTACCTATTTAGCTTATAAATTTATTAGTACCGGCACTACCTCTTATTTTGTGTACAGTAGACTTTGTGACTATTGGTACCTCTAGGTACTACTGTATAACAGCTGATAAGAGATAGTGCTTTGGTGTTGCAATTATCACAAATTATATGTATTTCCTGTTTACTTTTTAAAATTTGCCATTAGCAGAGTGACCAGATTCCATCAGAAACAAATTTAACAAGACCTCCAGTAAAAGATTCCTCCAGAGATGTTACAGCTGCATTTCATTCACGGCGAAAATCTGAGGTCTGCATCATGCTAAAGTCTTTAAAATTACAATTAAGAGACAAAATTTTGTTAATGCCATTTTTGTCATTTTGGAAAAAGTGAATAAACAGCAAAACCAAATAATTATTGATTATGGGGTCTGTGATTTGAGATTGGCAGTTATTAATAACAAGAAAGGAAAACTAGTGAAGTTCAGAGCTTATATATGTTGGTTAAAACCACTGCAAATCTCTTTATAGTCTTTCATTTTAAATAGTTGGCTGTTCTTTTGTTTAGGGTGGAGCATATCATGATCCACACGCAGAAGATGGAGCATCTACTAAGGAAAATAGAATTCTGTATAATGACCCTGTTCCAAGAAGAGTTGGCAGCTTTTACAGAGGTAATTTTATGGTGCATCTTTAAAAATTAAACAAGAATTTTAACATGGAATATAAATGAAGTAGTGGAAATGGATACAGAGAACTAATGTGAACAACTAAAATAGTTATTGGAAAAAGAATTGTTACCACATTTTCAGATACTAGATTGACCTGCTAGGTTTTATGTAGTGACTGTATTAGTATTCTATTTTTACAAAAAGCATTTTTGTATATTTGCAAATGATAACCCACATTGACTGAAAAGCATATTCAGTGTAGTTCCTTGTAAACCAGAAGGTAATTTATTGGAGGAAGTTGAACAACATAAATGAAAATTACCAGGTATGTAGTTTATTAATGTTTTTAAACGTCAGTTCATATTTTAAATTCTTACTAATATTCAATCTAAACACCTTTTTACTTGTAACATGTTGACATACTTATTGATCTATTTTAGATAATTTGGTACATGGACCTGCAAATGCTAATTTTTCACTGGTTGAAATCTATATTCATATCTTTTGCCCAGGTCCAGGAGTGTGTATATGCACATGTATACATACGTATTTATATGTGTGAGCATGTGCATGTATACACAAATAGATACTGTTCTAGTATGGTACAGAAGAGATGTTGATTTGTGAGCAGCTGTCTCATGGCTAAACCTGGGTAATCCTTTTCAAAAGGACAAGGATGATAAGCTAATTACTGTCCCGCAAGTGTTAGGAGGCTTGTGGGGCTCCCTTGAACATTAAGAAGTCACAATCAGCTAAAATTTGATTATGAGTCACCTAGTAACCTTAAGCAGAGTCACAAATCTCCCTCTGATCCTCGTCAGGTTGATCAGTTGGCTGATGACCTGATTTAGACATATTCAGATCAGCAAATCCTTGCAAGTGTCCCATTGCAATATTAAAACTTTTGTGCAATATTAAAGCTTGTAGTGTTTCGAGCAACGCTTTTGGGTTTAAGGTTTTACGGCACATGGAACAGAGAATCTTCAAGAATGCTCAGTCCTGAATTGCTTTTATTAATCCTTAAAACACTCCTAAAACTGGGCATGGGTTATCCTTTTGTATACATAGTGAAACAGAGGCTCCAAGGAAGAATTATCTTCCATAACTCATGTGCTAATGAAACTGTAGGCTTGGGGTTATATTCCATACTTTGTTATAAGGTAGAAGTTTCTTCCTCTTTAACTACATCTATGAAACAACTTTGTTTTAGTTCGCAGACTTAATTATTTCATTGGAGAAGTGGTATTATATTTAAATAATACATTGACAATAATATATGTAAAAGCTATTGAAAGAAAAAGTTACTATGAAAAAAGTAAATTCATATTTACGCAGTTCTTAAGTATTGACTTCATACATTGGCATGTACTTTTGTACTACAGCTTGAAAAAAACCTTTCCAATTCAAATTTGATTGATAATATAGTATGATACTACAGTAATGCTGCAGCTACTGTCTGATTAATTTTTAATCCAGTGCATATATTTCTGGTGATATTTGTAATTCCGATAACAAATTTGTATTTTAGGTATGTATAACCTATTTTCAAAAATACAGTATGTTTGTTTAAAAAACATATAGTATCTGATTTTGAGCCTTTCATTTGTAATGAGTAATCTCTTACTCTTAGTTACATTAAAACCCATAGTAATTTTTTTCAGGATGGGTATTACCATTTTTTTTTAAGCCCTGAGTGAAGACAAAGTGTAAACTGTAGTTATTTCATGTCTGTAATGACAATATTCCAACCTTTTATTATATTTCCTGTTTTTACTATCAGTCGCACTTGTGGGCCCCTATAGATAGAGGTGTTTTCAATATCCAGCAACATCTTACCCAAGTTCTGATGATGCCATCATTTTACAACATTATCTTGAAAGTATTACAAAGCAAGGGCTTTCTAAGCTGTAAAAAAAAAACAAGTACTTTTTTTTTTTGTCATACATAAAGTACAACTGTCTCTTCCTGTCTCTTCACTCTTTTGTTTCTGTAAAAGAGGTAGAGAGGAAGCAGACAACTCCAAGATGTGATTTTTGGCAGAGCTCAGTATACAGTGTTTGCTATTTCTCTGTTCAGTTCCATCTCCACGTCCAGAGAGTACATACATAGAAAACAATGCGTCAAACAGAGCCTCTGTATTACCAGCAGACAGCAGCACGGTGGCAAACCACTCAAAGAGACAAACCACCTTTGATACCTGGTGAGTTCTTATTTACACAGATGTGTAGAGAATGGCAGGAAAAAAAAGGGGGGTTTAAGAGAAGAAAAAAAA